>CM033444.1:25648120-25896119 GCA_019425775.1 Rafetus swinhoei | reverse complement strand
AACTTTCCCCTGCACAGAGCAATCAGGGTTTCTCCCCTGTGTGGATTCTGCTATGTCTTATAAGATGTGAGCTATTACTGAAGCTTTCCCAGCAGTTAGAGCAGTTGAAAGGTTTCTCTCCAGTGTGGATTCTCTTATGTATAACAAGATATGAGCTAGTACTGAAGCTTTTCCCGCAGTCAGAACAGTTGAAAGGTTTCTCCCCTGTGTGGATTCTTTTATGTATAACGAGATATGAGCGCCTACAGTAGCTTTTCCCACAATCAGAGCAGCTGAAAGGTTTCTCTCCTGTGTGGATTGTCATATGATTAAGAAGATGCGTGCGCCCACGGAAGCTTTTCCCGCAGTCAGAGCAGCTGTAGGGTTTTTCTCCTGTGTGGATTCTCCTATGGAGATTAAGATGTGAATTCCAACCAAAGCTTTTCCCACAGTCAGAGCAGATGAAGGATTTCTCCCCTGTGTGGATTCTCCTATGCAGATTAAGATGTGATTTCCATCTGAAGCTTTCCCCACAGTCAGAGCAGATGAAGGGTTTCTCCTCTGTGTGGATTCTCCTGTGTCTAACAAGGTCTGAGCTCTCACTGAAGCTTTTCCCACAGTCAGCGGAGTTCAAACGTGGCTCTGCAGTGTGGATTTTCTGATGTCTAGAAAGATTTGAACGCCTACTAAAGCTTTTCCCACAGTCAGAGCAATAAAAGGTTTGTCCCATTGTGTGGATTCTCTGATGTTCAATAAGAGCAGCACAGTCATTGTACGAGGAGAGTGCTTGGTCAAGGGGGATTTTCTGCTGAATGGTTTCTATGTTTCCTTTCACTCCTCTGCTCCTGTGACTGGATTCACCCTGTTCCTTCTCTGAATGGTTTCCCTGGTGCCTGTCTGGGCTATGTTGACTCTTACAGGTCTCTCCCTGCTCACATATCTGGGAAACACGCCCTTCAGATCCTCCCAGTAACAGTCCATGTGGAGTGATTTGTTCCTGTGCTTCCTGCTGAAGACTCGCCTCATTGTTCTCACTCAGCATCTCATCACCTGTTTGGACAGAGACAGAAACCAGACAGGAGTCATTCCCTGTATTGAGCTGAAAAGAAAACTCTGAACAGGGAATACAAAACGGGGAACATGCCCACATAATCCTAGAAAGTTCAATAATCATGAGCTGAGCCCATCCTCCTTCTGCAGAGTCCTTTCCCAAAGGAGACAGCCCAACCTTTGCCCTCCACTCTGGAATTGAAGACAAGCTGAAAGCTCAGTGAGACTTGATGTAGTGCACAAGTGACACCTGCTATGAGCACACAGAAATTGGTTCTTGAGTCAGTTTAGCTGATTGCTCACCTGTGTGGGTATCACTGATGATCTCCCCTTCCTCACAGCCCAGGAGATCTGGGATCCACATCTCCTTCTCTCGCTCCACCCAGGAGATCGCATGAGCTTTGGAGGCTGGAAATCCTGCTTGGGGAGCAATTAACCAAGTGCTGATTTTCTTCATTAAAGTCTGTGCCATTACTATTTCCAGACCCAGGATCTGACTCACCCACCCACCTTGCAGAGACTGGATGTTACAAGATCCCAGGACACACACCTCTGCAGAAAGGGTGCATTACCCCCTGCCTGATGAATGGCGTAGCTTATTCCTTGGGGGAGCTGAGTGCTCTGCTCCACTCTTAAGGGCGAATGGAAGCAGTGGGGTAGGGGGACGCAGTGCTTAGGAGTTGTGGGAAGTATGGAGACAGGTAAGTGATGCCCCCCCTCAGATTCTACATCCCTATCCCCAGACCCACACTCCCAGCACCTCTCACCCAAACTATGCTCTTCTACACCTATTCTGTCACCACAGGTGGTTGGCTTGAGGTCCATGAAAATCTGCATTAAGCAATGTGGGCCATGGTCTAAAAAAGTTGAGATCCACAGCTCCAGGGTACAACTAAGTCTCCCTCATGGCCTGTTTCATCCCCTCACCCACTCCAGGGTAGGACAGGAACATGCTGCTTAAGAGACATAGTGAGGGCTTAGACTGCAGCGGCCACATGGCAGGTCACTAGAATTTGGAAAGGACCCAGCAGCTCCCCAGTTGTGGCTCTGCAAGGGTTCTGTCCACAAAGCTCCTGCTCATTGGCTTGGATGCTCTACTTGAACCGGGCAGAAGCAGAATAAGTTACCTGAGCAATGAGGGAAATCCTTTGCTGGCTGCTTCAGACCCTGCCTATGCGCCACACTCCGGACCCCACCTGTGTCTGGGTGGGCCCTGATACTGCCCACAATAGCTGATACTTCCATAGCTGGCCATGGTGGTGTCTGGCTGCGCTTCTTGCGAGGAGGGTGTCTTGGGCGATAGCTGCTTTGTTTCTGCAGCTCAGCTCCCCTTCTGCAACCTTGGTTCTACTCTGCCACAACCACGCAGCCTCTTTGTATGGATTCCAGCCTTCCTCGTGGCCAGCCTGGCCTCCCATTTGTTGGCTCCTGGGCTGCACAGAATCAACCATTCACATTTTTTCCACCTCATGGGCGCCTTCTTCACACAGTCAGCCAGACCCCTTCTTGGACAATCATCTAGTGCTGGGAAGAGCCCCCTGTGATTTTATAGGATTAAAATATGACTACATAGGTCATAGCGCTACCACTGTTAGCACAAGATTTGTTGTAATTGTGTAAGTGTGCCGTGTGCAATGCCAATGGGAACGTACTGATGGGATGATTGTGATTATCCCTGTCTGCACATGGACATCATTGTTGAACCTCAAGTTATGAATATTGACCATGCACCCATCTTTCAAATATAGGTACTGCTGTGGAAATACCTAAAATGTAATTTCCATCCAGTCCAGCCAGCACACTCTGAGTGGAGCGTTCACAGGGATGGTCCATCCAGAAAACACGCAGACCATGGAAAGCTCATCCCCACGGACAGACCTCCCCCTGGACTTTCCAGTGAGACGGAGGGAAATGCCACCATGGCTCAGCAGAGCAGGCATGGGCATGTGACCAGTTCATGTGACACTGAATTCCATCTGGTCCCTGTGCGTTTCTACTCACAGTGCTGGGGGCTTTGCTTGGAACAATGAGTCCCTTCAACCTGTGCTCCCTGTGAGCTGTGCACACATGCGACCGCCAAGGAGAAAATCACATGCTGCCCATCACTATCCTGCACCTGCTCCCAGGAGGGAACCTCCTAACTGCACAGAGTGGGGGGAGGTGAGTGCTGATCTCAGGGTGTCCCCAGAGGCTGTACCCAAACTCCACAGAGCATGGCAGAGGGGGGACAGCCTGGCTCAGGAGTACACTGAGCTGCTTCAGTGTGAATGGTGACAGCCTGACTCTCTTAGAAGCAGTACTCTGCTTGTGAGAGATCCCAGCAGCCAGCTCACAGTCTGTCTCACACACACACACTCTCCATCCCCATTTTTTCAGGAAGAATGGCTCTTGCGCAAGAGGAGGTTTTTGTGCAAAAAGGAGTCATCTACACAGCTCCTTTTTGAGCAAAAACAGCTAATTAATTATGCAAATACAGCATGGCAATATTCTACTCCGTGCTTCATTTGCATAAGCTTTTGTGGAAGAAGGGTGCAGTATAGACATAGTCTCTGTGTCTCACTCACACACACACACTGTGACACACACAGAGATGGGCGCACACACAATTCTCCTTCTCCTGCTCATGCACCCCCTCTATGTAGAGCAGGGGAGGGGAGACAACAGGGCTCAGGGACAAAGCAGGACAGCTTGCAGTGTCTTAAAGAGACAGTACATGGGGCTTCACAGAAACTTCCCCAGTAGCAGCCAGCACACAAGCAATCTCTGTCCCTCTTTTACACACACACACACACACACACACACACTCTGTGTCACACACATGGTTGTAAAGTAAACATCTGTCTCCCAGAGATACACACACTTTCACACTCAGCTTGCAGCACATCACTGTATTATTGTCGCCCGCAATGCACGTATAGTGTCTCTATTATTTTATTCTTTTCAAGTGTGGATGTTAATGATCTGACCGGTCTATGCTTTTTACTTCTCTTTCACTTGCATTTAACTTTTTGAGTAGTGAGTGGTGAATGAACTAGCCTGTCCTCACTGAATTATCCATATGGTCACTTTTTAAAAAATTAGATACTAAATCTAAAAGGGTTTTGGTTTGTTCTGGTGGCGCACAAGAGCCTGTGTCAGTTCACAACAACATGCATTCCACACTTGGATGGAAAAAGAGAGGGAACCCTGCCATCCACATGCCAGAGAGCTATAAAAGGCTAGTGAAACAACTCCATTTGGCCTCTTCCCAGCTCCAATCGCCGGTCTATGGACGTACCCTATTGAGATCATTCTAATCACAGGACAGAGAACTGGCCAATCTTTAAGAAGCAACCAGACACTTAACTAACCAGCGGTTTATTCCATCATCAGCTCAAACCTGATGCAAGAACATTGCAATGTGGGTGTATTTGATTGCACCTAACAGTGACACCCTCACCTACCTAAGCAGCTCAGGCCGGCTTGTTGGTATCGTAAGAATACCCTGTAGGAGGGTGATACCTATGCGGAGTCCTTTTAGGAGGTTGGCCCACCTGGTAAGAGTAGAAGTGCAGCTTTCCCGTGGCTCAGAGAAGGGGAGGAGCTGCGCTGTCACTCTGTCCTGCTGAGACTACCCCAGGGGACCAGGGTCAGCAATAAGGCTCTGCAGCTGCACCTGTCCAGGACTCCTGCTACCTATGGAGTGGGCCAGGCTGCCTGTGACCTGCCCTGCCTGCCTGCAGAAGCTAGAAAGCCAGTTTTTAAGCCCAGCAGCAAAAGTGGCTAAGTGCATATGGCCCTGACCTGGGTGCCTCGTTGCCTAATCAAGTCATGGAGGTTGAATGATATGTGGCTCCCAATCCTGATTGTCTCTGCCTGCGCAGTGAGTGCTGGGGGAAATGGGAAGAACTCTGGCTCCTGGGTGAACACTGAGCCCATGAGCTTTTGTCTAGTGATGGATCAAAGCCCTGAAGGGATGCGTTGCTGCTTCTTGTGTGCTTTGGAGAAGAGGAAGAGAAAAAGTGTCATGTGTCTCCTAGAAAGGGGCAGCACTGCTCTTATGGCTGCAGGGCAGGTGAGATAAAGGGTGAGAGTTTTCTCCACCAACTGTTTCTCTCCAAATTGACCAATCTCTGAGTGGCCCTGCGGGATGCAGGCCTGCTGGTCAGCATGGGGGCCTGAGACAGCCTAGAGTTTCCTCTCTCTTGTGTATCACACAGAGCCCATCTGCAGGCACCAATGGCTGATTCATGCAGCTCTACCGCACATTCTGGGACATCCTTGCCCTGGGCATTCCCATGAGCTGGCAGAGCCCGTGGGCAGCGTGCAACTCCTCCTGTCACAGAGGCGGCTGTGCGCACCTGCTGCTGCAGTGGGTTCTCTGTGCCCTGAGGATGTTTATTTGGTTTGTTCACTGGGTGGACTTGCCAGCAGTTTAAATCCTGATCCTCAGCTTGTTATGGCTTCATTGCAACCTCCTCTGCACTTTTTAAAATATTCACCCTCCCCAGGACACTAGGAAGACACGTCTCTCACAAAGGCAGCCTAAAGGCTTTACAATTAAAAACCTACCAATGCAAGTCAGATCCTGCATCGAGTTCTGCTCAGGTAGAACCCCTCAGCTCTCTGCACCTCTCTCCTCTGGATCTGTCTCCCTCCCATCAAACTAACCTCTCCCACCACATGTCCACCAGCTGTCAGCTGAAACTCACCTTGGCCAAATGCAAGCGCTTCCTCTGTCCCTGCTGATAGGAGGTGACGCACTCGTTGTCCTAGAACTGCAGAGAAATTAGGGCTTGGGATTTGTTCCAATTCTAGCAGTGGAACATAGCGAGGGCACCACATTCCTCCTCCCCGTCACATAATTACAAGGTGTGAGCTATGCTAGGAATAACATCAACAATGTTAGGAGGGAATTAACACCAGCTCCTCACTGCAGCCTCAGGGTTACCTCAACAACAAGAAAAGGGAAGCTGAGTTTGGACTGACCTCGCCGGAAAAGCAGCAACTGCAGCAGCAGCCCACCAGCGTTCCAGGGCTGCCCTCAGCAATGGCTGCTCCCACCCGCAGAAGCCTCAGTGGCAGTGAACCCAACAACCCCACGGGCTTCTCTCTGTGCCCCACAGAGCAGCAGGGATCTCAGCAGCAGCTTGCTAGGAACTCACCAGCAGGCCCTGGGCTCCTAGCGTTCCCCAACCCCCTCTAGTGCCCGACACAGGAGAAGCATCCAGAGGGGTTGCTAAGGAAAGGGAAAGACAGACGAGGAACAAACAGGCAGTGGCAGAATGAAAAGGGGCAAGTCGAGGTCAGACCACAAGACTATGAAAGTGGCCCCGGGGGATTCGTCTGCCTCCACTGCCGTCCAGTTTTCTGATACCACCAGCAGCTGGCTGTGCTCCCTCCGAGACATCTCCTCCGAAATCTCTGAGAGCTGCAGAGATCTCCTCAGCTCCTGAAAGCTGGGCTCTGCCATCACATATGCCCCCATGGTCCGAGGGTGGAGATCTCCAGCCTGAACTCCTCCTGCTCACCCCCAGCTTGTGGCACAGGGGGGCGGATGTCCCTTGGGTGCCCCAAGGCTGGTCTTGGCTGGTGTCACCAAAGTCACTGATCTCCTGGACAATGGTTGGCAGGACTGGGTGGACCCCAGGATGCTTGCCCAGGATATAGCGTTGCCGAAACAACACATCCTCCAGGAGGTAAAGGCTGCCCTGTCGCCTGCCTCTGAGCCTGTATCACCTGGCTCGCTGGATGTCAGGCCCCTGCCGCCTCAGCTCCCACCCATCACTCTGAGCCTCCCATTTCAGCTGCCTCATATTGAGGGGCACCCAATTGTATGAGGTATTGAGGGGTTGCTGACTGGGCTGGTACTTGTCGGGGTGGGACACATCTCACTGTACCTGTGCCCAGGGAGCTGGGACACTAGCACCCTGCTCCTCTAACAATAAACCTGGATGAAAGCCTGAGCCCCTGAACAGAGCCTGTGTCTTTCTACAGCAACAACCTGAGCCATGGAGCATGGACAAGACGCACACTCTGTCAATGTAGCACAAGGGTACCCCACAGGCACTAACAGCAGCCAGACCCACCTGCTGATCTTGGCTGGCCCCTTCCACTGACACCTCCAGCCAAAGCACAACATGGGCAAGATAATGGGGAAGCACATTGAGACCTTGGCTGTGGGAAGAGCAGACCCTTTGTTATGTTCTTGAACCTGCTTCCCCTGAGAGGAGGCAGGGAGGGGACAGTCTCTCACAGGAGCCAGGATTAGTGGGGCTGATACTCCTGACACTGGGGGGCAGAGGACATTGAGGGGCCTCAACCAAACCCAACCCAGCTTCTGATACCCGAGGGGACAGGAATCCTTACCCAGCCAGCTCACAGCCTCATAATTCTCCTGCATCACATCCCAGTAGAGGGCTCTCTGGCCTGGGTCCAGCAGAGCCCATTCCTCCTCAGAGAAATACACAGCCACCTCCTCGAAGCTCACCGGCTCCGCCACGGCCATTTCCTGTCCCTGGCTCTGCAGGCCAGGGGCTGAGCTGGAGACAGACATGGGAATTCTGCAGCCTGTCGGGGGAGAAGGGCAATTGGAGACATTTCAGAAGGGGCTTTAATCCTTTCCACACCCCCATTCTGCCCAGACACTGTCCCTAGTGATACACATGATCTAGACTCTGCCACTATGGGCACAAGTTTGAGTCTAGATATTCCATAAACAGCACCTTCAAGTTAGATCCCAAATCCATATTCATTTCTCTCAGTGCCTGGCTTGAGTTTCAACATTACTGCGCCTGTAACAAAGGGATTCAGTTCTCAGCACCCAGTGTTTCCGATAAACCATATATTCACCCGCCTGAACATGGACATAGGCTGCTGTATTGAAAACTCTTAATCTTCATTCATTGATTTGCAGCACAAATTATGGTTCTCATCTGACCCAGAACAGAGATTAAATGAAGTTAATATGACCATCCAGATCGTATTATTAAACACGTGTGCTGAGTGTTTGCAGGATGAGATTTTAAAATTTGTGGATTCATGGGGTCAGAAGATATCCTTAGTCATGCAGTCTGACCCCCTCTGCGGCACAAGCCACTGCACTTAGTCCAGTTACCCACGCACAAAGCTGTTTCCCCACAGTGTGATTCCTAGAAAGTTGCCCAGTATTGATTTGAAAACATCAAGAGATGGAGTCCATCAGTTCTTTGCTCATTTGTTTCAGCAGCTAATCCTCTTCCCTATCAAACAGTTGTGCCTCTTTTCTAGCCTGAAATTGTCTGGCTTCAGCTTTGAGTTATTGGCTCTCACTGAGCAATAGCCACTAGACCAGGGGTGGGTAATTCATTTTGATGGGGGCACTCCAAGATTTCGGAAAGTGGTTGAGTTGCACTCTTCCATGACACTAATGGAGGAAATGCATTAATTCTGGGATGGGCATTGGGAGCAGAAGGGAGCTTGGGGTAAGGGTTTGGGATGCAGGAGGGAGAGAGGGGTCTGGGAGGGAGTTTGGGTAAAAGAGGCAGGTGTGACCTGGGGCACTGGATTAGCCAACTATTCATCAGATATTTCAAGTAACTTTACAGAAGTAGCTGAGTGGACAAATAAGGAGCTGTGGGTTTCTCACCACTGAGAGCTCTTGCATATATAGGTGCAGGAGGAGGACAGAGTTTGGGTATGTGGAGTGGGGGGCAGAGATTAGGAGGGGAAGGGAGAAGTTGCGGTGCCAAAGGCAAGCTCTAGCCAGGAGACTTACCTGAGTGACTCCTGGCCAGCAGCCAAGCACCTTTCTCAGGCAGGCAGGGAGCCTGCCTGACCCTTGCACAGGCTGCAGGGCCATGTGCGAGTGTGAATAATTATGAGCTTTAGGGGAGGGGCTGTGATGCTTCATTTCTGTCCAGAATCCAGCCAATGAGATTGTCCTGGGGTGGACGCAGCGCCTGAAGCCTTCCCCCCTCCTCTGAGCTCACAGTTGCTTTGTGAGTAGCTTGCAGATGGGGTGGATCGATGGGCTGGATTCGATGGCTTGGAGGCATTGATCCGGCCCATGGGCTGGCTGTATTTTGCCCAGGCCTGCACTACAGTGAACAGCTCTTGGGGATCCAGCAGTTTCTTGCCATGAACAGACTGATACAGTGGAAGCCAGTCAGCTCTCAGCCTTTCAGCCTATTTATGGTTTGAAACCAGCCCTATATTGAAACTGAGCAGTGAAATCTGAGCCTGCAGGTGCCGTCTATTATGTGCTTTAACTTCACCCCTTTAGCATCATACCCCAGAGACCAGTGTTTCTCACAGTGTCTGCAGGTCCCCATACAGTGCCTCTGGGTCTCCTCACTGATCAGTGGGTGAGATTTAGGGCTGTGTGCGCCATGGTTGCTGGGTTTGGTTGGTAACTTTAATGACAATCCCATGAAGATGTTTTCACAGGAATTTTCTCATCATTTAAAGAATCTCCACCTGCAAACTTACCCTGTCTGAAAGCTCCCAGGGATTTTCCTCTTGATCTTTCCAGTGCAGAGGGCAGCATGTCTGCAAGGTGAAGGGATAGGAGAGGTGAGATTCCAGGCTCCCTATTTATAACAATGTCCCCACTCTGAACTCTGCGTTTCAATTCACCCCCTCCCACTTGGTTTCTCATTCACTTACTGCCTCTTATCATAACCTGGAACTGTGGTGGTGGAACACATTGCCATCAGTAACTTTAGCCATTTTGATCTCTGAATGGGAGGTTCAGAGTTTGCAAACCCCTGGCTATATCTGCAAGCAGTTGGGTCTGTTCACTCAGTGTCTCTAAGGAGAGCCGAGCGATGGGGCCATCATTCTCCATGTGGGAATTGAGGCAGGGGAAGGTTGGCTTCAGAGGCCAGATTCAATAGTCTCAGATACTTGAACCACTTTCCCCTCCTCCATTATCTCTAGGTACCTTTGAACTCCCTCAGGGTCTCCGACAGCACAATTGTTTTCTGGGAGAAACCGCTGATCTGTTCTTCTAGTTCAGGCGAAATCTCCTCTGGCAGCTGGAATTGTCCTGTCTCACACCTGGACAGAAACAATTTCATGTGATTGTATTTCATTTACTGATGAGAAGTTCTGGCTAGTAAGTCTTAGCTTTAACAGGTCTGGAGTTAGAATTCCTCCAATTCTCCCAGCCTGAGAGCTGGGGCAACACAGTCCATTGGCATGCAACCTTCCCTGAAAGGTCCCATTGTTGTTCTTCACCTCTGGCCTGGGGAGACCAGCTGGGGGACAAAACGGGAATTCAGTCTCCATGGCCAACTCACTCCTTGGCCTCCAGGAACTTAGGGACAGGAGGTTCCCAAGGTGAAGGGCTGAAGCAATCTGCCCACTAGGGACTAGACTGATGTGGATAAATCCCTGTAATATTATCACTCTCATAACTTTGTATTAAGATCTTGTTCTTTTAGATATATCTTTGTTAAGTGTTCTTATAGAATCTCTGTAACATTTCTTCTGTAACTTTGTATTAAGAAAAAATGTCTTTTGAGCTCTCCTTTCCTTGATTGTCCTGTTGAAATGAATGAGGTGTGAATGGAGAATCAAAGGTGAGCACCTCCAGCAGCAGTTACAAGGGTGGAGAAGGTCTGGGAGCCAGATCCAAGACAATACCTGTAAAGTGAGCTCATTAAGAAGACTGGACATACAGACACCTTGGGAGTCAAGCAAGTGCCTGCCCTTGGAAGAACTCTCTGAAGCAGAATTAAGAAAGGCAAGGTGATGACTAATTGGCTGCATGAGAGGAATAAATATGAGGCATCTTGCAGAGGGACCCCGGGTTTCGTCAACATGGGAGCATCGATCCGGATCGGCAGAAGTTCTGCTCCATCGCTTCCCATCTAATTCACCTGGCCAGTGCAGTTAGGGGGAGCAACTTTTGGTAACGAGACGGAGTGTGCCTGTGTGTGTGAGAGAGAGTGCATGAGTGTAATGTATCCTATGCATATGATAAATATTGATTGATCTATGTATGTTCAATAAGTGTGGCGTGTTGCCTTATCTCCCTGAAAAAGATCCCGGGTGCTTCTTTTAAGCACAACACTGAGACTCCAGCTCCCCCCTCCCCAGCCCCTTCCACACAGGTCTCCAAACAGCCCTTGGATGGGACAGACTCTTGATCCCTGCTGCCCTGGGCTGAATGTGCCCAGTGCCCAGCAGTGACAGGCCCATGTTCCAGTCCCACAGTCCTGAGCAGACAGTTCCCAGGAGACAGCTCTAGGAAATATTTGACGTCAGACTGTGCCCTAAATGGAGAATTCCAAAGTCTGCTGTGCAAGGGTGAGACCCTCAGAATTAAATGAGTCAGAGACATTTGTATCCAACTTCTGGCTGTAGAGCCCTGGGGAGATGTGGTGCTAACATCAGCTCCAAGCCCTGTGCTGTGCAGTGAGAGATGAGAGCCACCTACCTGGTCAAGGTGTTTCTGACGTCCTAGAGAAGAGAGACAGAAAAGAATCTCAGCCCCATTGGACACACACAGAGGACCTCAGGGAAGGGATTTTGTAAACATGGGAAGAGGTGCCCTGCCCTGGCCCCAGGATCCCCTGATTTGCCATCTCTAATAGCACTGTGCCTGTAACTCTGCAAAGCACAACAGTCACTCACATGGCAGCACTGCACACGGAGTTACACCGAGATTGGATGGCTGGATCCCAGCACTTGTAATTCAGGAGCCTCCCTTCCCTATGTGGGGAGCTGGGACATTTCTCCCCTCAGTCTCACCTGCAGGAATTCACTCGCTGGCTTCTGACACGTCCCCTCCAGCTCACCGATCTGCTCGCTGAGATAGGAAATCTGTGCGGAGAGTCTCCTAATAGTGTCAGTCTGGAGCCTCCTAACCTCCTCATCCAGCTTCTGCAGCTGGGCCAGCAGGAGTTGCTCTTGTTCCTTCAGGAACTGTCGCAGCTGCTGAAACTCAGCCACAATCATCTGCCTCTCGGCTTGGGTCCATTTCTGTATGAAAACAGGGAAAGGGGCTGGTCAGGGACATGGATGGAGCCCGGGGCCCTTTCAAGGGGGAGCTGAGTGCACAGCAGGGATAACTTGTTGGAAAACCCTAAAATGTGTGATATTTGACTCTGCCCTTTGGGTACTAGGCAGAGGTGTCTCTCCCAGGATCTTCTTTGGCCCTGTTTCCCTCTGAAAGGGATGTCCCCATGGCTGTCATGGGCAGCAGGTTGTGTTATTCATGGGCGCTGGGAATTTCAGACCCAAAGCAGATACCCAGGAAGGAAAAATAAGCAAACATATTAATGCACTAAGTGAGCAGACAGCACTTCACAGAGACATTCAGTTCCCTTGGGGAAGATTTTTGGGAAAGCCACAAGAGCTGGACATTAACTCATCCACTGACATGGAAGCTCAGGGCTTGTCTACACATGGATCTAACCCAGCAATCCATGATCCAGGAGAGACACAAACAAGCCCAACCTCACCAGGCCACACAGGAGTCTGCCTCCTAACACAGCCCTCCCACTGCCAGTCCCTGCTGGTCCATAGCCACAGGCACCTACCAGATACTCCTGGCTTTTCCCCTCTGCTGTCGTTTTCCTTCCCAGCAGCTTTTCTCTCTTCCTCAGAGTCTTCAAATGGGCCTTCAATTTTTCCTGAAGAAACAGAAATAAGCACCAGGGTAAATCCATGAAATGTTGGGAGCCCATTTATCTGCCTCTAAGATAGTTCCAGTATTGTGGCGCTCTGTCCCTGTCCGGCAGGGACTCAGCCCTGGTCGTGGCTTTGTCCATTGAAAAAGGGACAGGAGTAGACTGCGGATGTAGCAGGACACCTGTGAGAGTGGGGGACGGATCAGTGGTGGCACCTTCATAAAGAATGATGCAGGTGGGGATTAGGGAAGTAAAAAGGGTTAAAAATACTAAGTAACTGATTACATTTTAATCAGTTACAGTTTTTTAAAAATCCGCTGACAAACAAAATCAGTAGTAGACATGGGCTCTCCTGGGGGCAGGGCTCTCTCGTGGGGTCTGCCGGGGGTGGCCACCAAGACTGCTGGCAGGTGGGGACTCCCAGCAGCTCGACTGACGTTCGTTGCTGGGGCAAGCGGGCACTGCCGGGGACAGTAACCAGTAACTGGCATCAATAAACATTTGCTCGTCAGTTAACCAGTTTGAACTCTGGCTACAACCCAGTCAAATCTCAGTGGTGCCTGGCATGGCTCTGCACCACCTGGAGCCCTGCTATGGGTGGACTCAAGGTGCTCGGGACCCCACAGCATCCAGTCCAGTGACCTCCTCTAGTGCCGGCTGCCACATGTAGCAAAGCGTCTTTCCCTCCAAGGGCCACACTTCATCACTGTTCAGTGATGCGGAAAGGCATGGGGGAGTGTAGCTTAGTGTCGCCTCGGACTGAGCCTGGAGAGAGCAGGGTTCTGGGCTACACTCTATCACTGATGTGATTGGTGACCATAAGGAAACTTGCTGCCCCATTTTCCCTTCCCACCATTTGTCTAACTAGACTGTGACCTGCTCAGGCGAGGGACTGTCCCTTGCTGGGCATTGTGCAGGGCCCTGATTCCATTGTGGTTCTAGAAGGCAAATGACAGATTACTACTGCTTTTCAGCCCATCAGTAACAGCTTGTAACCTTTTCTCCAGCCCTAAGGCAGCTCACTCCCAGAGACTGGCTTGCAGTTCCTGTGATCCAAACCAGTGATTCCCAACCTTTTTTTTTGTTTTAAATAAATTACCCCTTCCTCAAACAAACAAACAGTTTTCAGACACACAATTTTTTTCTACCATTGCAACACATTTGTTTAAACAACTTAATTGTAGCAGGGCAGATGATGACATTTTTGGGTGTAAGAATTACAAAAATAATAAAGCGATATAAAACTTAAAACAAAACAAAAATTCAGCTCTCTCCAAATTTCAGTTGTGTTGATGTATCCCCCAGATTTCTCTCAAGTACTCCCCTAAGGATACTCATACCACTGGTTGAGAAATACTGATCTAAACGTCTCTGATGGTTAACACTTTCCCTTATGTTAAAACTCCTCCTATCACCAGTGAGAGCTGGGTTTCAGGATTCACAGCCTCAGATATACATTTCCCACACCGGGTATCTGGAGAAACTTGATGCAAGTTTCCACAAAGCCAAAGTATTTACTTTTTACAGCATCTCTTGTACCACAAAGAAGACTTTAAAGAGTCGTGCCAGGTAACAGTCAGTGAAATTAGCCTTCAGTTAAAACCCAATGTTATTTCACAGTACACTGGACAGCAACTCTGTACCTTGTACTCCTGAGCAGCTTCCTGTGTGGGCACCATCCTGTGATCCCAGGGTCTGTCAAACCCCAGGCAGATGGGAGTTTCATCCTCTCCACAGAACAGCTTCAGAGCTTCCTGGTGCTCCCCACACACCCTGTCCCATCTTGATCTCTTTGCTGCCTGGAAACTCAGAGGCTTGGGTAGTTCCACAGGCTGGAGGGGTCCCTGCTGCTCAGTGTCTCTGCACTGAGGGCTATGGGGGGCTCGGCAGAAATTGTGCCCACACTCCAGAGTGACAGGGGCTGTGAAATCCTCCAGAGAGACAGAACGTGGCACTTCCTCCCAGAGACTTTCCACAGGGCTCTCTGCAGCCATGGCTGCCTCTGAGCTGAGGAACAGGCGCTGTGTCATTTTCGTGAGCTCAGCAATGGAGGGGCAGGTCCGGCACTAAGGATAAAAAAAAAAAAATCAGAATTAAAAACCAAAAAAAAGCCCCCAAAGCCTTGTTCACCCCCTGCCCCAGCCAGACCCCCCGTCTCTGCGCCCCTCAGGCCAGGGCCCCTCTCACCCTGCGCTCAAATCCCCCCCCCACCGCACACTCTGCAGCCCCCCTCACATGAGCCGCCCCGCCCGTTCCCCTTCCCCCCGCGCGGCAGTTGGAGCCGTTGTCCCCAGGCTGGTGTCAAGAAGCCCCACAGCGATTTAACTGCCCAGTCCCAGTCCCACCCCAGCCCTACCTCGCTCTGCTCCCCCTCGCTTCCCGGCGCTGCCCGGAAGCGGAAGTAGCAGCGCGGTGAGTAATACCCCCTCCCTCCGAATTCGCCCCTCAGGATGCAGCTGGGCTCGGGGCGGGGCCTGAGTAGGGGCAGGGAGGAACGTGGGGGTGGGCAAGGAAAAACCGGCAAGGGGGGGGAATCAAACTGCCCCGAGCTGCGCACGCCAGCGTTCCACGCCCCCACAACCTCGCGCGTTCTAGCCCCGGTCTGCGCCTGCGCGTAGAGTGAGGGCAGCGGTCTCAGCTGCGGCTACTGCGCATGCTCCAAGAAGGGGGCGTCCTAACGCGCGAACTTTGAGACCAGCTGCTGCGTGCGGGGCGGGGGCTGCTCGGGGCCCAACTGACCGCGCCGGTTCGGGGGGAGCGGAAGTGACGGGCGACCCATGTGAAAACCGGCCGTGAGGCGGTGGGATCTCGGGGCTGGGGTCTGACGGGCGGGGGCGGGACGCGGGGAAACGTTTTATCTGCAGCCCCTGGAAACCCGCCGTGGCCCGGCCTGGCTCTGGGGCCGGAGAATCCCCGTTCGGCGTCTGCTCCGAGCGGCCGGGCTCGCGCTGTCAGGCAGGGGCCGGGAACCCACGGCCTGGGGGTCGGACGTGGCCTCGCCCTGCCTGGAACTGGCTCCTGAAGCTCAGGGAATCCTCCAGTATTGTGGAGCCTGCCCTGGCTTTCTAGACACCCCGTCCCTGCCATTGTCTGCACCACACAAAATCTACTAGGTTGGACCACCCTGGTGTGTGGTGAATGTGGGGAGTCAAGGGCCACGTCAGTGAGGTTTTTTGGGTTTTGTTCAGTTTTGCTTCTCACTTGAATGCCCCTGCCCACAAAAGGTTCCCCCCCGTTTGTTTTTTTACAGGGGAGGCAAGCTCTGTGCAGGGGCCAAACTGACCGAGTGGGTGGGGAGATCCCACAACTGGCTGCAAGGCCAAGAGAGAAGCCAAAGGGTAAAATTGGGGCAGGCAGCAGAGTTAAGAATAGGATCCGAAAAACCAGAAAAACATCCCCGAGGGTGGGGAGCATTTGCAGTGGTTGTAAAAATACGGGAGAGGGGACAGCACCCACTTCCCAGCTCTGTGTGGGTGGCCAGTGCCTGGAGAAGATGCCCCTTTCCTACTTGAGAGGTGGACACTGCCCAAGGGGGTGAGATTCAGCAGCTAGGGGTTGCCTATGAGAGCTGTTGTTTTGCCTCCTGCCTAGCACTCTAGTTAGTGAGAAGATGTCCTGGGTTAAAGGCCTGGTGCAGGGTCCTGGCTTGTTCTTCAAAATGGATAAATTGTCCCATATTTTCTGTCTCCCTCCCCATCAGAGCTGGTGAGTCCTGCTGCTGCCAGATCCCTGCTCCCCAGCTGCCTGCCCACAAGTAGGGAGTGGAGGTCCAGTGGCTGCCCCAGGGAGTGTCCCCTCTCTTTGCCAGACTGGCTCAGAGGAGAGCACCAGATTCAGTTCTGGAGTTGTAATAGTCTAGTCAGTTAACCAATTAAGCAAAAACGTATAGGTTAATGCTATAGACAACATACTTCTCCCCTCTCCCCCACCCCACACACACACTTACCAGTAAATTTTTTAGCAGGCTGGCGGGTCCTGGCTTGAAATGGATCTGAGACCTACCCCTGCTGTGTGTCTGCATTTAAAGTGTGTTAGGAGACAGGGCCGAGAGCTCAGGGGCTGCTGTCACCCCGTGCTACTTTAGGGCTATGTCTACACTTGTGGGTTCTTGTGCAAGTATTGCCGTTCTTTCGCAAGAATCCGCAGAGCGTCCACACTGCCCGCCCGCTCTTGCGCAAGGAAATTTACAGTACGGCGTGGTAAGAGAGGGCTTCTTACGCAAGAGCTACGCTCTTTTTTTAACAGGTGTAAGCCCTCTTGTGCAGGAGCTCTTGCAAGCGGGCAGTGTGGACGCTTCGGCAGGGATTTCTTGCAAGAAAGCCCTATGGCTAAAATGGCCACCAGAGCTTTCTTGCCAAGAGAGTGTCCATACTGACATGGGTGCTCTTGCGCAAAAGCACAGCTCGCACATGGCAGTGTGGACGTTTTCTTGCGCAAGACTTCTTGCACAAGAATCCTTGTGCAAGATGTTCTTGCGCTAAAAGCTGCGAGTGTAGACATAGCCTATCAGAGGTAGCAGCACAGGGTGACAGGCAGCTGGTCCACGAGGAGAGCTGCTTTTTAAGTTGGCTCCCCTCTCAGATCAGGTCCCGCCTGGCACCCTGCATTGCTGCCTCTGATATGCAGGAGTGGCAGCAGTGTGGAGTCCCAGGGGGCTCCTCAGGAGTGAGGCTGGAACACACTGGCTGCTGGCCCCACACCCAGGAACTATAGAATGACTCATAAGAATTCTTGAGGTTATTTGACTATTCAATTAACCAACATTTTACATCACATGTCAGTTTTGTCAGACACCCAAGCATGTGTGTGCGGGGGTGTCCCCCTTCCCTTTTGAATCCTAAAGTCTTAAAGATAAGAAGGCTCCAGCTACACAGTCATTATGCTTAACAGGGATTTGATGTTAATTTGAACCTTTGTGCTGCTCAGTTCTGATGGGTTGCTGCTGAGCTCACTTGAATATTACTAAACTGTTACTAGTTAATATTACTAAACTGTTCAAGATAGTCAAGACAGAAGCAGACTGTGAAGAACTTCAAAAAGATCTCACAAAACTAAGTGATTGGTCAACAAAATGGCAAATGAAGTTTAATGTGGATAAGTGTAAAGTAATGCACGTTGGAAAAAATAACCCCAACTATACATATAGTATAATGGGGGCTAATTTGGCTATGAGAAATCAGGAAAGAGATCTTGGAGTTATCGTGGATAGTTCTCTGAAAACATCCATACAGTGTGCTGCGGTGGTCAAAAAGGCAAATAGAATGTTAGGAATTATTAAGAAAGGGATAGAAAATAAGACAGAGCTACGTCTACACTGGCAGCTTCTTGCGCAAGAACTCTTTTGCGGAAGAGTTCTTCTGCAAAAACTCTTCCAGAAGAGAGCATCTACACTGGCATGTGCTTTTGCACAAGAGATGTGCTTTGGTGCAAGAACATCCATGCCAGTGTAGATGCTCTCTTGCGCAAGAAAGTTCTGATGACCATTTTAATCACAGGGCTTTCTTGCCCAAGAAATTCATGTTGCCTGTCTACACTGGCCTCTTGCGCAAGAACAGTTGCACAAGAGGGCTTATTCCTGAGTGGGAGCATCATAGTTCTTGCGCAAGAAGCCCTGATTTTATACAGAAGAACGTCAATTTACTTGCGCAAGAACACACGACCAGCGTAGACAGGCAGCAAGTTTTTGTGCAAGAGCGGCCGCTTTGGCGCAAGATCACGCCAGTGTGTAGACAGCCAGAATATCTTACTCCCCCTGTATAAAACTATGGTACGCCCACATCTTGAGTACTGTGTACAGATGTGGTCTCCACCTCAAAAAAAGATATTTTGGCCTTGAAAAGGGTTCCGAAAAGGGCAACTAAAATGATTAGGGGTTTGGAATAGGTCCCATATGAAAAGAGGCTAAAGCGGGACTTTTCAATTTGGAAAAGAGGAGACTGAGGGGGATATGATAGAGGTATATAAAATCATGAGTGGTGTGGAGAGGGTGAATAAAGAAGAGTTATTCATTTGTTCCCATAATTTAAGGACAAGAGGACACCAAATGAAATTAATGGGTAGCAGGTTTAAAACTAATAAAAGGAAGTTCTTCACACAGCGCATAGTCAACCTGTGGAACTACTTGCCAGAGGAGGCTATGAAGGCTAAAACTATAACAGAGTTTAAAGAGAAGCTAGATAAATTCATGGACGTTAGGTCCATAAAAGGCTATTAGCCAGGGGGTACGAATGGTGTCCTTGGCCTCTGTTTGTCAGAGGCTGGAGATGGATGGCAGGAGACAAATCGCTTGATCATTGTCTTCGGTCCACCCCCTCCAGGGCACTTGGTGCTGGCCACTGTCGGCAGACAGGTTACTGGGCTAGATGGACCTTTGGTCTGAGCCAGTACTTCCATTCTTATGTTCTAATATCAGTCATTTTACCGGGTGTCCAGTATCCAACTTAGGGAAATACGGTAACCCTCAGCCTGCTGCTTTCTCACATCGCCGGCCACTTGGGTAGATTTTGCTACTTAAATGTTCACTACAGACCAGGGCTTAAATGTGAAAACTCCAAGATACTTTAGAAAATAATTTTGTACTTGCAAATTTATTACCAAAATCTGTATTTCCGTAAGTCATTCCCCATCCTGCAGCCACCGAAGTACCCACCGTACTTTTCTCTTACTTTATTGTATATACAAATATTTTGCATTTTACTTGTGTATTTGTACTTCTACTCACATATTTTGGTGCCAGTTTCCCTGTGTGCTTCATCTAATGTTACAATACATTCCGATCAGGCTCTTCTACTGCCAGGCTGCAGAACACCCATGTCTTCCCCCAGCTCAGCCCCTGGCCTGCAGAGCCAGGGACAGGAAATGGCTGTGGCGGAGCCAGTGAGCTTTGAGGAGGTGGCTGTGTATTTCTCTGAGGAGGAATGGGCTCTGCTGGACCCGGGCCAGAGATCCCTCTACTGGGATGTGATGCAGGAGAATTATGAGGCTGTGAACTGGCTGGGTAAGGATTCCTGTCCCCTCGGATATGAGAAGCTGGGTGGGCTCTGGAGCAGCTGGGTTGGGTATGGTTCAGAGTTCCTCATTGCCCCTGTCCCCCACTGTCAGGAGTATCAGCCCCAATAATCCTGGCTCCCACTCCCAGGAGAAGCAGGTTTGGGGACACAACAATAGTGCTGCTTTTCCCACAACCAAGGTCTCCATGTGCTTCCCACCATCTTGCCCTTGTTGTGCTTTGGCCGGAGGTGTGAGTAGAAGGGCTCAGGCAGGAATGGCAGGTACCAGAGTTGTGTGTCTGGGTCTGGGTGCCGTTAGTGCTGACAGGGTCCCCTTGTGGCAGTGGGCTGAGCCTCTGGAAGGAGGGTGCAGTTCCCAGAGTCCTTCTCTGCCTGTTGCTAATCTCTAACATGCTGGTTTTTGCCAGTGGGAGGGGCTGGGTGCTGAAGCTGAGGGACGATGGATGAGGCAGTTCACACTCTATGGGTACGTCTGCACTAGGCCCCTAGATCGATCTAGGGAGGCTAATGAGGCAAATCAAGCCGGGATTTAAATATCCCGCGCTGATTTGCATGTTCCCGTCGCCATTTTAGAAATTGACGGTAACTGCCCACGGACGGACGGTGAAACAGGCTTCAGATTTAAAGTCCTAAATCGAATTAGGTGGTATTCCTCCTGCAATGAGGTTTACCACCAATTCGATTTAGGGCTTTAAGTCGGAAGCCTGTTTCACTGCCGCGTGAGACGTGGGCTAGTCAATTTCTAAAATGGCGACGATGGAACATGCAAATCAAGCGCGGGATATTTAAATCCCGGGCTTGATTTGCAATTCCGGTCGCCCTCATTAGCCTCCCTAGATTGATCTAGGGGGCTAGTGTAGACATACCCTGTGAGTGTTTTCTCAGGGGTAGCTCTGTAGTAGAGAAACGTGAGCAGAGCTGTCCTTGCGTTTCAGGCACAGGCTGGGTTTCCTTTTAAAAGTTCAGCTTCATTCTCTCTGGGACTCACTTGCCTCTGTGTGCAATGGAGATAATCACATCATCAGTCTTGTCTTTTTAGAGTGAAATATCTTTGGGTAGGGACTTTTTCTTCCTGTGAGAATGTCTAGCTTCATGCTCAGGAGACCTGTGTTCAGTTTTCTGCCCTTGTCACAGACTTTCTGTGTAACCTTGATCAAGTCCCTTAGACTCTATGTGTGTGGTCTTCTCTCTCTGCAGTAACTATTATAGTGTGTCTCCATTTCATAGGGCGGGGGAAGGATACCTACACTAAAGAAGGGTGATGCTTAGCTCCATATGAGCACCCCGATAGCACAGTGGGGTCCTGATTTACACCAGAGTTCCCAGGTGCTGCTGTGATTGATAATTTTGCTTCCCATAGCAACTGCGGTACCATATGAATTGCTGCTAGCAGCACAGAGTCTCGTTAGGGCTGTTCAGGGCACTCCTTTCTGGAGCTCTGATGCCAGCGGCACTGGCAGAGTGTGCGGCTTGCCCATGTAGCACATCTCAGGGTTGTCACTAAAGAAAGACCCAGACTCCATTTGGAGGCTACGGTGCTCAGTCATGTTTATTGTGAAAGGAGCAGGATGCTAGTGTCCCAGCTCCTCAGGCACAGGTATAGTGAGACTTCTCCCAACGCAATAACGGTACCAGCTCAGTCAGCAGCCAGAAGGCTGCCCCTCAGCCAGCATCAACATGCCCCTCCTGTGCCTTCTCCTGTCATACATTAACACAAACAAGATGCATGTTGTGTTCCATGTGTTGCTACCCTCTTAGCTTTCTGTCTGTTTGAACAAAACAGCCATATTCATAATCCCCCTCATCCCGTTCATGTGCACAAGGGTCAGTCTCTTTCTGAGCTATCTATTAGGACTGTGTGTTTGCAGTTACTGCAGAGATCGATGTTTTGATTGCCCTCCTCGCCGCTCAGGAATGTGCTTGCCTGGTTAGTTGGTACCCACTGCCCCACCATTCTGCCAAAGCCTGGCTTGCTCTAGTTCAGAAATAATGGATATAAACAAGATAATCATAGTCATCACATCAGAACATTCCCATTGACATGGCACACAGCACACTTTGCACAAGGTTCCTTGCAGTTGTGTAACAGCGGTAGCACAATGATCTCCATGGTCACGTCACAGGTGGATCTTCCAAACACTAAATGAAGGTCTGAGAAGGGGTGGGGCCAAAGCTGAGGGGAACGCACTCACAAGGTGTAAAGGTGATAGATTCTGTGCAACCCTGGAGGGACACCAAATCAAAGGCCAGGCTCGCCACCCGAGGCAGACTGGGAAACCACACAAAGGCTGCTGCTGGCAGAGTAGAACCGAGGCTGCAGAGGGGGAGCTGAGCACCAACCACAAGCACCAGAGAAGCAGCATGGCCCAGCTCTGCCCTGGTTGGCCCTGGGAGAAGACCAGCGCCACCCTGGCCAGCTACGACAATGGCAGCTGTTGTAGGTAGCTGACAGGGCCCACCCAGGCACTGGCGACTGTAATCAGGAGTATGGAGCATAGGCAGGACCTGAAGCAACCAGCCAAGGGTTCATTTTGCTGTTCAGCAACTTCCTCTGCCTCCTTCTGGCTTAAGTACAGCATCTGAGCCAAAGAGCAGGGAGAGCTCAGCCAGGAGCTTTGTGGACAGAGCTTTGGGGAGCTAGAGCTCTGCTGGGTCCTTGCTCTCCAAGTCCTAGAGATCTGCCATGTGGCTGCTACAGTCTGAGCCCTGCCTGGGGACCTTGGTGTAAGACCTGCCAGCCCTCACTAGAGCTCCCCCCTTCTCAGCAGTGTGTTCGTGTCCTGCCCCAGGATGCCGGGGGGGTGGAACGGGCCATGAGGGAGACTGAGTTGTACCCTAGAGAGTGCAGCAGAGCGCTCAGCGCCCCTGGGGAATGAGCTGGGCCATTCCCAAGGTGCGGGGGGGGGGGGGGGGGGGGGGATGCACCTTTACTGCAGGTGAGTATGGCCTGGGCTCTTGTACCACCCAGATCCCAGTCCCTGCAAGGTGAGGAAGGAGCCTCTCTGGGTGGGTGACTCAGATCCTGGCTCTGGAAGCAGTAATGGCACAGACCTTAATGAACAAGATCAGTACTTGGTTATTTGCTTTCCAAACAGGATTTCCAGTTTCTGAAGCTCATGTGATCTCCAGAGTGGAGCGAGAGGAGGAGAGTTACGGGTCCCAGATCCCCAGAGCTGTGAGGAAGGGGAAATTATCAGCAACACCCACAGAGGTGAGCAATCAGTTAAACTGCCTCAGAAACCAGTTTATAGCAGGTGTAACTTGTGTGTTTTCATGAAGTCTGTCTGACTCTTCAGTTGTCTTCAGTTCTAGTCAGAGCATGGTGGGTGGGGAAAGGCTGGGTTCTCTCCTTTGTGGAAGGGTTGTGAAGAAGGAGGATGAACTCAGCTCATGATAATCAATCATTATTTGAGTGTTTGTCCCCTTTTTCTATTCCTCTTTCAGAGTTTTCTTTCAGCTCATCATGGACAATAACTCCTGTCTGGATTATTTCTCTATCCCAACAGGTGATGGAATGCTGACTGAGCACCACGAGAAGAGTCTTCAGCAGGAAAGACTGGAGCAAGTGGCTCCATGTGGGATGTTATTGGGAAGACCTGAAGGGCATGTTTCCCAGATATGCGAGCAGGGAGAGACCTGTGAGAGTCAGCATAGCCCAGAAAGGCAGCATGGAAACCATCCAGGAGAGGGACAGGGTAAATCCAGTCACAGGAGCAGAGAGGAGAAAAGAAATATAGAAACTGTTGAACAGAAAATCCCCCATCAACAGTCACCCTGCACTTGTAGTGACTGTGAAACTCTTCTTGAACATCAAAGAGCCCACACAGGAGAGAAGCCCTTCAAGTGCTCTGATGCTGGGAAAAGCTTCAGTCAGCACTCACACTTTACGAGCCATCAGATAATGTATACAAAAGAGAGACCCCATAACTGCTCTGACAGTGGGAAAAACTTCAGTAGAAGCGATCACCTTGTTAGATATAGGAGGACCCACACAGGAGAGAAACCTTTCAATTGCTCTGACTGCGGGAAAAGCTACAGCTGCAAGTCTAACCTTGTTACCCATAGGAGGACCCACACAGGGGAGAAACCTTTCAATTGCTCTGACTGCGGGAAAAGCTTCAGTACGAGTTCAAACCTTGTTACCCATAGGAGGACCCACACAGGGGAGAAACCTTTCAATTGCTCTGACTGCGGGAAAAGCTACAGCTGCAAGTCAAATCTTGTTACCCATAGAAGGACCCACACAGGGGAGAAACCCTTTAGCTGCTCTGATTGCGGGAAAAGCTTCAGTACGAGTTCAGAGCTTGTTACCCATAGGAGGACCCACACAGGGGAGAAACCTTTCAATTGCTCTGACTGCGGAAAAAGCTTCAGCTGCAAGTCAAATCTTGTTACCCATAGGAAGATCCACACAGGGGAGAAACCCTTTAGCTGCTCTGATTGCGGGAAAAGCTTCAGGAAGAGCTCAGACCTTGTTACCCATAGGAGGAGACACACAGGAGAGAAGCCTTTCAATTGCTTTGACTGTGGGAAAAGCTTCACTCAGAAGTCGCACCTTGTTAAACATAGGAGAACCCACACATGAGAGAGACCCTTCACCTGCTCTGACTGCAGGAAAAGCTTCAGTCAGTGCTCCTGCCTTACTAGCCATCAAATAATACATACAAAAGAGTCACCTCATAACAGTTCTGATTGCAGAAAAGGCTTCAAACAGAGGTCAGACATAGGTCAGGTTCAAATCCTGCTCCCAGCGAGGCCTGTGTTTTGGCCACACCCTTTGCAAGGGCAACAAGCTACCCAAGCCCTGAGACCCCTGGCCCAGAGTAGAACGCTCCCGTCCCATCTGAAGGGACACCTGGGAAAGGCAAAAGAGGCTACAAGAAGCAAGTGGGAAACAGATAATAGGGCCCTGCCTAATAGGACAAGCAGTTGGGCTTTCAGCAGAGCCACCTCCCCATGGACACAGCCAGGGGGCCAAGTGCCTCCAGTGGCCCCTGCCACTCCCTACTTGCTCTCCCAAAAAGCCAGCCCTGGTTGGGCAGAAAGGTGCTGAGCCCCAGCGGCCTCCATTTGCCTGGCAGTGGCAGAAGCGATGGAGGCAGCCCCCGGGGTTGCTGAGTTGTTCACTTGGGGAAGTGGCTGCAGGCAGCCAGACAGCTGGGAGGGAGCCAGAGCCAGGCAGGATCAGGGGATGGGAAAGGGGCGAGGCAGAGAATAGAGACAGGGCAGCAGAAAAGAACATCCATAAATGTCGGTGAGAGGCAGAGGTGGCAAAGTGGCAGCAGCATTTCACCTCATAACACTTCTGGAAAGGGGCAGCCCCAGGAGGTAGCTGGACTTTCTTTTGCTCCTCCCCAGTTTTCACTTCCTTGTATGATAGGGGGGTGCAAGGGTGTGTCCCTGTGCCTTTCTACAGTGCCCCTCCCTCACAGCCCAGAGCCATGGTTCCCTCTAATTCAGGCCTGGACAATATAGGCTAGCAGCTCCAGATCACCAGGCTACCTGATTTGGCCTACTAAATGCAGAGAGAAGTCTCAGGCACATTCCCTACTTGCCCCACCTCCGCACACCACTGAGTTGCTGGGCTTTTTGTGGTTCACTGCAGTGGGGGGAGGGACTTCATGTGCTGTCCCTGCTCCTAGCTTGTTTCTGGCCAATGAGAGCTGCCTGCTTAAAGCCCTCCCACCTCCACTCAGGCTTTTATTTACCCATGCACAAGACCTCTGCAGCCTGTGCAGGAAAGGAGATGCCTGAGAAACTTGCCTGGCTGCTGGCCAGGAGTTAGCCACGTAAGTCTCACCCTCCCTTCCCCTACCCACTGGCACTTCCCATGATGAAAGAGAAAAGTATTGGCAGTTTTAATGAACATGGATGGGGCTGTTTTTCCTGACTGGGAATTGGACCCAAAACAGCAGTGAAAGTGCTGAATCCTAGCCACTAGGACCACCAGGGAGACAAAAACCTGAAATGTTTGCTCAGCTCCATTAGTGTTTCATAGGCCATTTTCTGTCTCCTTCAGGAAGTGGGTCCATTCCCCATTGCCCAGAGGGGGAAAGAACAGAAAGCAAACAACATCAGAACATCCAGACTGGGTCATGCCAATTGTCCATCTAGGCTAGGATCCTGTCTCACAACAGCAGCCAATTCCATTGCCCTGTGTCATGATCATGAGGGTTAGCCAGAAGCCTGGGAACTAAGGGGTTAACCTTACCGAGCCAGGTGGAGTGGCCAATAGGAATGTAGGTAGGAATTTCAAACTGGGGCAAAGGAATGTTTGGTTTCTCCCTCCTCTGTTCTGGGAGTTCCTTCCAGCTACTGAAGGAGACAGACATGTCTCTCTCTCCAAGAAACAATTCTTCACTTTCTGTAAGTAGGATAAAGTTTAGATAAATCCATTAGGTTTTATTATTTTATGGTTTGGGAAATGGGATCTGATGTTTTGGCTTTCCTTTGTAACAAAGTTATAGGCCCATGGTAGAGTTTCTCCATGGGTATATTATTTGTTACTTTTCCATCTAGTCATTATGCTTGCAACAGGAATATTGTGGTGATAATAAAAGTTCTTTTTCTTTTCTTTTTATTAACCTGGTATTGGTTAATGGTTGTGTACTGGTTTGTACTTTGGGGACTGAGATTTCCCAAGTAGTCTCTCCCTGATTTCTTTATTAATATTTGGGTGGTGGCAGTGGAGATTTTATTCCCAAAATCTAGGATGTTAAGATTTTGGGGGGAAGTTTTATACCAAAGTCTGGTAGATAAGGTTTTGGGATACTTTTGCTGGCCCCCACTTCTGCATTTATAGTGTCAGAGTGGGGAAGGAGCCATGACACCCCGAGAGAATCACCAGAACAGAAAATTATCAAGTGGTCCCTCCCCGTCACCCATTCACAGCTTCTGGCAAAAACCGACTAAGGACACCTGTCCTGTCCCTCCTGGCTAAAAGCCATTGATTGACCTTTCCTGCATTAAATTATCCAGTTCTTTTTTGAACCCTCTTATACCATGTGACCATCACATTAGTGCAGACCTCAGGCACTCATCTGGTAGCTGATACTCTGCTCTCCTTGCTTTTTCCATTCAGCTGCTTCACTTCTCCAGACCCTGCCCCATCTGTATGTGGCCTCATGGGAACTTTCTGACTCCCTCTCCGGCCGAGGAAGGAGAAACGTTGCCATGTGTTACACACGTTGGCACCATACAGACCCCGGCCCTGGGTCATCCTGCCCTGAGTTCCATGTGACAGGGAGAAGCTCCAGGAGATGGTTCCCCTGGGATCATGTCTCACATGGAACCAAAGGCTGGGGGAAGCCAGACCCACCCTGCAGCCAGGAATGCTGGTTCGTAGAAGCTCCCACCAAGAAACGACTTGGCTGAGGGGTCAGGAAGAAGCTGGGGGTTGGGTAACTGGGGCTGCATGGCTGAGGCAGAGCAAGGGCTTGCTGACTTCTAGATGGAGCAGCAGGGCAGACACTGTCCCTCTGGGAAGCACAGCTGGGCCATCCGCATAGGAGCCAAACAAGGGCTCGGCCTCAGGGTATGTCCACACAGCACCGATATTTCAAAATAACAAAGAGCGTGTCCACACTGCAAGCATTTATTTCAACATAATGTTGACCTGGAAGACTTCTTACTCCATCAGCCTTCATTTCACATTGCCAGTTATGCTCTTTTGATGGAATCTAATTACTGTGCATTTGAAAAAGCTGAACTTAGCTTCAGCATATATGGGCCTTAGGGGACAAAGTTCTTTACCAAAGCCTTAGCTTGAGCCAGGGACTTTTAGATCTTCAGTCTAATGCTCTCCCAACTGAGGTACTTTAGCAGCTCTAGCTGTTGCTCTGAGGCTACCCCCTTCTCTCTCAGGGTGTCTTTCTCAGCAGCAGCACACAAGAGAGAAGCTGTTGCCAGTGGCCCTGCAAGGCAAGATGAGCTTTGCCTGCCCCCCTCAGCCTGACTCGCTACTTGGCCCCATTCCCACCTCCCCAGTCCCTTCCCAGGTTGACCCAGTGGCCGAAAAGGGGCTGCGGCTGCTGCTGACAGAAGAAGATGGGAGGCAAGATGCTGGCAGCAAGAGATTCCGGCTGCCTCTTTCCCCTGGGTCTCAGTGCACCATGCCAGCCACCAATCACCTTGACATTCTTAGCACCGAACCTCAAACCAGCTGGACTAGCCAGCCCACATCACAGTGAGTTTCTAGTGGCCCCATCAGGGAAGAGCCATTGGCAGCTGCAGAAACGGTCTCTGAAGCTGCCTGAGGCACCTTTCTGAAAGGGTCACTTGTGAGCTTTGCTCCCAAAGGCTGGCTAGCTCAGTTAGTGAGAGTGTGGTACTAATAATGCCAATGTCATGGGTTTGAGCCCTATGCTGCCCACAGATGCTATGGACAGGGAAGCAAAAACAAACAGAAGGCTGAGCGCTTTGCAGGAAGCAGGCCAGAGAGCTGATAGGAGGAGGCTCCAACCTGCACAGACCCTGTGGCCTAAAAAGGCCTTGGCCTGGCCTGCTTTCCCCAATAGCAGGGAAAGTCTTCTCCTCCCTCCATTATCCCCAATGGTGTGACCTGATGCCCAAACTCCTGCTGCAGCAGTGGCTACCCCAAGGCACCCTGCTGCTGCCAACTGCCTGGTTGCCAGCTTCAGTGACCCAGCAGCTGTGCCCCTAAACCAGCTCCTGCTCCTCCAGCTTCTCACCCTGGAACCATCCCATGGCTGTTGAGACCCCTGCACATGAGGCAGTGAGAGCAGCAGCAGGAGCCAGCCCCATCTGCTTTCTGCCAGCCTTCTTCCCCCAATCCCTCCCCCCCCCAGTTCTACATTCCTGAAATAAAAACCAGAGAGTTTGTTCTTTCAACAGGAAAAAGTCCTGTTTGTGTTACCAGCAGGGGAAGAGGAAAGTGGGAAGGGTGTGGGGGAGGGGAAGGCACAGAGGAGCAATGCAGAAGCCCCTTGTAGGGACAGCCAGGGGAGAGTCTCGCAGGTGTTCTTATCTGAAATTCTCCCTCAGGGGCTGTTGGAGGTGCAAGCCCCCTCATGGGCTGTGGGCTGCTGGATGGCAGCTGTGTGCTGCTGCTGAAAGGCCCTTGCGAGCTGCTCAGCCTCTGGCCTGCACCCTGGCAGGAATGTCTCCCCCCTTGTTCTCACAACTATTCTGGAGGACACCGCAGGCCACCACCACTTATGGGATGTTCGCTTCACCAAGGTCCAGCCAGGAGAGCAGACAGCAGAATCTCCCTTTGAGGGGCCAGAAGGTGCCTCCACACCAAAGTGGGCTCTGTTGAGCCTGCTTGGGAAATGTTCCTTGCTTTAGGCAACATGTCCTATCTTAGGCTGGTCTCCCTGGTGATCTAGTGGCTAGGCTTCAGCACTTTCACTGCTGCTACCTGGGTTTAATTCCAAGCCAGGGAAAACAGCCTAATCCATATGTATGAAGTCTTTGCTCTTCCTTCATGGCTCACAGGTGGAGCCCACATTTGGCTCCTGGGTGGATCCCCCTTATCTAGTGCAGCAGCCCCTTCTTGAGGAACCCATTCAAGTGGTAGTGAGACAGCTTTTTCTCAGGGAGGCCACTCTCATCTGGGGGGTCTGCCCCTCCACCTCTGGGACAGTGTCTCTCAGGGTGGTCAGCTGCATGCGTCTGCTGTGAGCCCCTTTGGGGGGTCCACTCCCTCTGGACCTCCAGGGCCTCCACTCCCAGAAGGATTCTCTAGATCCACTCTGTTCTCTAGACCAGAGCAACCAGCAGCCAGCACAAAACAGGAGGGTCTATTGAGCTTTGAACACAGCAACAGATCTCTCAGGCCAGTAGGCCTGGGCCCTCAGCCCACGTGTCAGCCTCCCCTGCAGCCAGCTGAGCCCTGCCTGCTCTGCTCTCAGTCCCCAAAAAAACAGCCCCCAGCCTCCCAGCCGAGCCTCCAATATCCCCAGCAACAGCCCCTCCCCAGTCCATTGTGTTCTCCCCAGATAAGAGGGTCGCCTGGGTCCCTCTTTCCTCCACCTCCTTTCCTCCGTCCAATGTTCTCCCCTTGCTGGGGCCAGCTGGGCCGGTTGCCAGGGTCCCTCTCTCCAGCCCATTGTCTGTCATCTGGCCAGAACCAGCCGTGTCCCTCTAAGTAGGGTCAGGGTCACCAGGGTCCCAGACACCACGGCTCCAACTCAGGGCTGTTTTCTGAAACAACAAACTCCCCACCTTTGTCTCATTCAACCAGTAACTTCCAGGCACTGAGTGTCCCCCTGTACGCAACACCCCCCTTTGAACCCGCAATACACCCCACTTCCTCACACCTGGGGAGTGCCAGTGGGTGGAGGAAGGGAAGGGCTGGGGTGCCAGAGGCAGGCTCTGACTGGGAGACTTAGGAGCAGGGACGGTGCATGAAGCCACTCCCCTACCGCTGTGAAACAGCAGTACCCCTTTTTCTCAGGGGTGTGTGGGGTTGGGGGAACAGGGAATCTGCCTGAGGCTTCTTGCTGCATTCCCAGGCCAGATCCAGTGGCTTGGTGGGCTGGATCCAGCCCACTGGTCCTATATTGCCCAGGCCTGGCTTAGAGGGAACCTTGGCTCTGGGCTGCGAGGGAGGGGCGCTGTGGAAAGGCCAGTCTTGCCTTCCTTGGGCAGTGCATGACAACATCCATGTTGTGCAGCAGGGCTGCCAAACATCCCAGACAAAGAATTACAGGCTAGCTAGACTCCCCTTGTGGCAACTAAAGTAGCTCAGTTGGATGAGTGTTAGATTGAAGCTCTAAAGGTCCCTGGTTCAATCCCAGGCTTTGGTATGTCACAGGGATCTTTCTGCTAACTCAGAATTACTCTTGTGTTTGATCATCATGTCATGCTTTTCAGCTACTGCTTGGCACTGATAAATCATGTTGATAGGTTTAGCCCCCCCCACTGCTTCCTCAGAGTCCCGGCTTAATGGTCACCTGTGCTGGCCCTAGATGTGGGCACAAGGGCTGTAGCTCAGGGTCCAAAGCCTTTTCTGCCTCCAGGAGAAGGATGTAACCAGAGTCTGCTCTCAGCAGGCTGGAGCTGCTCAGGGTCTGTCTATTGGTCCCTCCTCCAAACCAGGACTCCTGCCTGCTCCTTGCAAGCTGCTCAGCCTGTTCCTTGTTCTGGCCTCCCCTGCCCAGAGCGGGCAGCTAAAGGAGAACAGGCCACCGTGCAAACAGCCTGCAGTGCCAGCAAGGGGCTTGAACCCAGCACCCTGACATTATTAGCACCAAACTAATCAGCTGAGCCTGCCAGCCCACAGCAAAGTGATTGGCTAGTGGCCCTTCCACAGAAGAGGCAGAGGCAGCTGCAGGGACATTGTGGAATGAGATGGGAGGCTCTGAAACAGCCCATGGCCTCAGGGGAATTACCTCTACTAGCAGAGCACTCTCTTTGCATGCAGGAGGCAGTGGGATTGATGCCATGTTCTCTATTAGCAGGGATGATATCATTTATTGTTTTCACTGGCAGAGCCCGCTTAGGGGGTCTAAGTTTGCCCAATAACCCCTCCCTTTTCCTACTGGGCCTCCCAAAAAAGACAGATCTGGCTTCCCTTTCTTTTCCCCCAGCAATCCCTGTGCTGCAAAGCAGAGAGAGGGGATATTATGGGGAGGAGGGGGCAACCTGTCACTGCCAGGTCCAGCAGTTTTCTGCCCCAGGGTGGCTGGCGTTTGGGGAGAGCAAGTAGGAAGAGGGAGAGGCCACTGGAGGCCCTTAGCCCCCTGGTTGGCTCTGCCTGTAAAACAAGGGAGAGAACACTGTTGCCCCTGGAGAATGTGGGTATCAATCCCACTGCCTCTCTCATGCTGTGGGGGGAAGGGTTATTGCATTTCACTACTGCCACTAAGGTTGGGGGGAGGGCAGGCCAGATCCCTGGCTCTGGGCAGTTCAGCCTTGCTAGGCAGCTGTCAGGACCCATTAATTCCTAATGGGAAGTGCCGCTTCCCCACTGTGTGCAGCAATAGACCCTGGAGCCCCTGCCTTCCAAATGTAAACAACCTGCTCTCCACCAGGCCCAGGGGGCTGAGAGGAGTTTCTCTGGTTGCTTGTAGAAGGCCCCATTTTGACAAAGGGGTGAAGATCCCCCAGACCTGGGCCTGTGGGCAGCTCCCCACCTGTGTAAATCTTGCTCTTAGTGACCCAGCCCTGCTGGGGGCTGCAGTCCATGTGCAAGTGAGTCATTCTGGTACAAAGAGAGCAAATAAAGGACGCTCAGCTCATGGGGTTCTGTGGTGCAATGGAAATTGAAAATGTGTAGTACTTTTAACTTGTGGTGCTCAGTGTGAGCCAGAACAGTCATTCAAAGGTCAGGGGTTCAAATCTCACCAGAGCCATTTCACCTTCCTGAGCAGTTTCATCTGTCCAGCTCCCTCCAGGCTGTCCAGCTCCCTCCACAGCTGTCTGGCTGCCTCCAGGCACTTTCCCAAGTGAACAACTTGGCCACTCTAGGCTACCACCAGGGCCCTGGGTGTTTCTCTGCCTCCTGCTTTCCCCTGGCTCCAGCCTGGCCCTGGGTGTCTTTCCTGTCAACCCCATGGGGCCAGGGGCAATGGCAGGGGGGTGGGTACAAGGAGCCACACTCATGGGCATCAGGTGCCACCACAAGAAACTCTCCCTGTGGGCCTGGTTGGAACATGGTGCCAGTTGAGCATGTTGTTAGCACCAATGTGCCCCCCTGCCAGTCTGGCAGGGAAACAGGGACAGAACCTGGGACCATTGGCCAAGACTGCTAGGATCCCCAGAAGGGGTAGAGATGTCCGGCAGCTCTGTCCTCCCAGCCTGGGGTTGTCTGTCTGTCTGGGTGACACCCTCACACACACTGGCCAGTCCCTCCCTCCCCTCCCCTCCCCTCCTCAGGACAGGGCTCCTGCTGTTCCTTGGCCAGTGAGCCTGGCCTGATGCTCCTTCCTGTTAGTGCCAGGGGGGCAAGGGCAGAGCCTGGCAGTTGCTGGGGACCAAACTTGAGGGCTTCTGGGGCAGCAGCAAGAAACACAACCTCAGCCCCCGCTAGGCTGTAAGTCCAGAGTCCCAGCACATCCTAGCCACCCACTAAGCTACAGTGGCTGTCAGACACCCAGCAGGAGGCACAAAATTGTCTCTCCTGAACCTAAGGGGAAGAAAGCCAAAGCCCTTCAAGTGGGAGGGTTTTGCAGCCCAAAAGTAGCAGGACCCACAGAGATTTGAACTCAGCTTCAGAGTCCTAAGTGCTGCCCCCTTACACCATGGGACCAACACCAGTCACCACTTCCTCAGCTGAGCTAAACTGGAGCCACAGCTCATGCCCACTGGGACCAGCTTTGCTTGTTTTCCTTCCACCCCCGAAGTCCCTTCCTCTCCTGGGCTGCAAGGAGCATCCCTGGGACACCCTGAGAATAAGTGGTGAATGGCTTGGCACAAGAGGGGTTTTTTACGCTAGAAGGCGCAGTATAGAAAGCTCCTTCTTGCGCAAAAGCCCATGCAGCAAAAATGGCAGCTCATTAGGTATGCAAATGAGATGCAGTGATACTCATCCCCATGCCTCATTTGCATACCTTATTGCTCAACAATGCGCAGTGTAGATGAAGCCAGGGTGTTCTCTTATTGTAGCTCCCCTTGGTGCCCAGGTAAGCGCAGCTCCTTTTGCCCAGCCTGTGCCTGGGATAAGCCCAACTCCCATGTGACAGAGGGGGGTAACATCAGCTGAGAATGCCCCTTGGTGCCAGCCTGAAGAAGTGAGATGGGTCAGGCCAGGCACCTGTTGGAGGCTTGTGGCTTGGCCTCCCCTACCCTGCGAGGTTGGTGTATGGGGCCAGCTCTTCCTGCTGCCTCCTTGTGTGACTGGCCCAAGGAAAAAGCGAGGCAGGAATGGGGCAGAGGAGGGAAGCCAAGCTGAGGGAGGCAGGCCAGAGGCTCAGTGACTCAGTGGGACTCAGTGGGGTGAGCAGAGCCCCCACTTTGCTCTGCCAAAGGCTGTGAGGTGGGGCTGGCTGCGGGGAGGCAGCGTCCTGTACCTGTGTCAGGGCACCCCAGGGATGCTCCTTGCAGCCCAGGAGAAGAAGGGGGTTCTGGGTGGAAGGAAAATAACCAAAGCTGGTCCCAGTGGGCATGAGCCGGCAATCCAGTTTGACACAGCTGAGGAAGTGAGGCTTGGTGTAGATCCCATGGTATAAGGGGCAGCACTTAGGACTCTGTATTCTGCAAGCTGAGTTCAAATCTCATTGGGACCTTAAAATCATAGAGCTGGAAAAGACCTCAGAAGGTCATCAAGTCCAGCCCCCTGCTTTAGGCAGGACCAATCCCAACTAAATCAACCCAGCCAGGGCTTTGCCAAGCTGAGACTTAAACACCTCTAGGGATGGAGACTCCACTACTTCCCTAGGTAACCCATTCCAGTGCTTCACTACCCTCCTAGTGAAATAGTTTTTCCTAATATCCAACCTGGACCTCTCCCACCACAACTTGAGACCATTGCTCCTTGTTCTGCCATCTGTCACTACTGAGAACAGCCTTTCTCCATCCTCTTTGGAACCTCCCTTCAGGAAGTTGAAGGCTGCTATCAAATCCCGCCTCACTCTTCGCTTCTGCAGACTAAACAGACCCAGCTCCCTCAGCCTCTCCTCATAAGTCATATGCTCCAGCCCCCTAATCATTTTGTTTGCCCTCCGCTGGACCCTCTCCAATGCGTCCACATCCTTTTTGTCAGGGGCAGATGACCATTTTGCGGGGCCCAGGGCAGCACACTTTGCGGGGTTCTTTGCCATCACAAGATGCGCGGTGGCGCCACGCATTCTGCTGGGCTTTTGAAGCACGGGGCCCGGGGCGGCCGCCCCGCTCGCCCTGCCCTATATCCGCCCCTGCTTTTTGTAGTGGGGGACATCCTTTTTGTAGTGGGGAACATCCTTTTTGTAGTCCCTTCTATTGTAAGGCTACAAAACCCTCACACTTTAAGTGCTTTTGCTTCCTTCCCCTTAGGTTAGAAATGCCATTGTCTCCTTGATGTCATTCCTGACCTCTTGGCACAGCCTTTGAACTCTGATTGCAGATGTTTACTTAACAGAGATGCCAAAACAGACTAAGCCACATGGCTAAAGGCTTCTGCCAAAGCCCGGGATTATTTTCAGGAATAACGGCATTGCGCAAGAGGGTTTTTCTTGCGCAAGAAGGGGCGGTGTAGACGCTCTTTCTGGTGCAAGAGCCTCTTCCGCAAAATGGCAGCTCATTAGGTATGCAAATGAGGCTCAGCGATATTCCACGCTTAGCCTCATTTGCATATTTCTGGTGCAAGAACCCGCCAGCATAGACATAGTCTCTGAGATTTTCCATACATGGGTGGAGTGAGTTTCATAATGTGCGCCACTAGTGAGGTCATGTGCACTCGTACAGATGTGCACCACTATGGCACCCACTGATTGCTAAGAAACAGCTTAGCTAGATATATTTTTATAATGTTATAGAAGAAAAAATACTGAAACAAGGGATAATTAACAACGTACCTGACTTTATTTAACATGAAATCAAATAAAAAGAACATTAACACTGCAACATTTTCAGTAGCCATTTGGAATCTTACAGGGATCTGTTCCTTTGAGGCATAAAACAAAATTGTCCATCTTCTTGATATAGCAAACAAGATATGATGATTCGTATGAATACATGAAATGAAATAGTTGTTACACTTTATGCTGGAAATGAAAGATTCTGCTTTTTGTGCCCATATTGCTCCCTATTATCTAGGAAACAGGGTTTTAAATCTTTCAGTTGTTTCCATGTCACAAATCTTTCCTTCTTCAAAGCTGGGGCGGTTCAGCTCTATGGGAGGCTGAGGGACGAAATCCTTCTGCAGATTTGATTCATTTATTTGTATTTGGGAACCTCAGCAGTATCTACACAGCACCCTAAACTCAAAATAAGTGCCAGGCACTTGGGGAGGGGGCAGAAGGAGGCAGGGCTCCCCTCACAAGAAGAGTCTCCGGCTTCTTCCCGGGCCAACCCAGATAGAGAAGTGGGGGCCCCAGAGCCAGGGAAGCAGGTGGTGAAGTCGCTCAGTTGGGCGCATTAGACTGAAAATCCAGGGCTATGTCTATACTGGCGGCTTCTTGCGCAAGAACATCTTGCGCAAGGGTTCTTGTGCAAGAAGTCTTGCTCAATAAAATGTCCACACTGCCATGTGCGAGCTGTGCTTTTGCGCAAGAGTGCCCATGGCAGTGTGGACGCTCTCTTGAGCAAGAAAGCTCTGATGGCCATTTTAGCCATAGGGCTTTCTTGCACAAGAAATCCCTGCCCAGCGTCCACACTGCCCTCTTGCACAAGAGCGCCTGTGCAAAAGGGCTTACACCTGTTAAAAAAGAGTGTAGCTGGTGCGCAAGAAGCCCTCTCTTACCACTCCGTACTGTAGATTTCCTTACACAAGAGTGGGCGGGCAGTGTGGACGCTCTGCAGATTCTTGCACAAAACCGGCCATACTTGCGCAAGAAGCCGCGAGTGTAGACATAGCCCAGAGGTTCCTGATCTAATCCCAGGCTTTGGCAGAAGCCTTTTCCCTGCAGCTGAGCCCTTACTTGGCTCCTCTGTGGAGAGCCCAGCTGTGCTTCTGAGAAGGGCCTTGTCTGCCCTACCCAGCCCCGCCTCGCCTCGCCTCGCCTCGCCTCGCCTCAGCCAAGGGAAGGGGAAAGGAGCTCTTCTTGGAGACCTTTGAGGGGCAGCTCTGTCCCCACAGCTTCTGCCATGGCCAGGCAAAATGAGGCTGGGGCCCAGCAGTTTCCTGCAGCAGGTGGGCTGGGTTTTGGAGAGAGCAAGGGCCACTGGAGGCCCTTAGCCCCCTGGCTGGTTCTGCCTGTGACAAAGGAAATGAGCTAATTCCCTCACCTATGAGTAGCTTGTCTGCCCCACCCACCTTGTTCCAGAGTCCTCAAGGTCTCTGCAGCTGCCTGAAGCTCCTTTCTGAAATAGCCACTTGTGAGGTGTGCTGCTGTACGTGGCTAGTTCAGTTGGTTAGTTGCATGGTGCTAATAATGCCAAGGTCATGGGTTTAACCCCCTGCTGGCCTTTGTTTAGCTGCCTGCTATAGATGGGGATACAGAAACAAGCCAAACTCTGTGGGTAGGTCTAAATTGAAGGGTTTTTCCGGGATATTGGAGGTTTCCTGGTAAATCTATGCTGCATCCAGAGAACATGTCTATTCTTCCAAAAAAATTTTTGGAAGGACAAACATGCTTTTTCTGCATCCCTGTAAACCTTGTTTCATGAGGAAGAAGGGATGTTCCAAAAAAGGGTTTTTTTTCCTGACATTTGGCCCAGTGTAGACAGGCGAACTGTCAGAAAAGCCTCTTCCAAAAAAAGAAGCAGAAAAAGCTATGCAAACTGTAGTGTGGACACAGCGTGGGGGCTTTGCAGAAAGCAGGCCAGGGATCTGGTAGGATGAAAAATGTCCCTCGGCGGGTGGGGAAGCACTGGGATGGGTTACCTAGGGAGGGGGTGGAATCTCCATCCCTAGTGGTGTTTAAGTCCCAGCTTGACAGAGCCCTGGCTGAGATGATTGAGTTGGGGTTGCTCCCACTTTGGGTAGGGGGCTGGACTCAATGACGCCTGAGGGCTCTTCTAGCCCTAGGATTCTAGGCTTCAAGAGGCACTTACGTGTCTCCCTGGTGGTCTACTGGCTAGGATTCAGCACTTTCAGTGCTGTGGCCTGGGTTTGCTTCCCAGTTAGGGAAGCCAGCCTGAGTTTCCCCATGAGAACTGTACAATATTGGTGTCTTTCTGCTGAAAGATGTTACAAAATCCTGGCTGGGTTGATTTAGTTGGGATTGGTCCTGCAGGGGGCTGGACTTGATGACCTTCGGAAGTCTTTTCCAGATCTATGATTCTATGACCCAAAAGGTTACTTTGTCTATTCTATGGGTTTTTGTGCAAAAACCAGCAGAGCGTGCACACATCAAGCACTTTTTTGCACAAGTAAATTTACAGTGAATCGACAGAACAGAGGGCTTCTTGTGGAATAGGTATTCCTCTTTCCATGAGGAATAACTCCTTTTTGCCAAGAGTTCTTGTGCAAAAAGGTGTGTGTGGACAGGCAACAGGGGATTTTTGCACAAAAAATGCCAGTCAAAGAAAGCACAGGTGTTCTGGAGGGTCTCTTTCCAAGCCAGTCCTCATCACTAAGAGGAAAAGCATCCCATTTTTCACAAGCCTTACAGAAGGGGCAGAGCTGGGTGACCCAAACTGCCCCTCCCCTCTCCTGTGTGGGCAGCACTGCAGGAAGCTCTGTGGCACACACAGCACTAGCCCAACGCACAGTCAGGTCAGCAGAAGACCCATTTGTGCAGTTTTGTTGTTGAAGGAGACAACACAGAACTGGCTCCAGCCCCTACTCAGTAACCTGGGGAAATGACCCAGCAGCTCTAGGCCTCTCCGAGAGGCAACAATTCCCCACTGGCCAGGGCAGAGCCTCCCTCTGACACAGTCATGGAGCCTTCTCCCCCTGGTCCTGCTTCCCCTCTTCACTCAGCTCTCAGAGTTTGTCTACACAGCACACTTATTTAAAAAAAAAAAGCTATTTTGAAAAAAAAAATTAATAGCTTGTTTCAAAGTAGCCCATTCACACTACAGGGAAGCCTCACAATTAGTTCAAATCAAGAACCCCTAACGTAGACGTGCTACCTCGACTTAGAGCCCCAGGAGGCACTGGAGAGTAATTACTTTGAATGGCCCTGGGCAGGAGCTATTTTGAACTAGCAGCAGTGAAGCATCCAGGGGTGGTCCGTGATCCTGGCCCGGGCACCCGATGATGATGTCACGGGGTGCCGGGGTGTCCTGTGATTACGTCACGGCCATTGACGGCCATGCAGGTGGGGGCGCCGATCACGCCTTCCACCTGGGGCGCCAGCTGCCGCAGCCAGCCTCGGGCTGCTCCTGGGAACATCCATACTACGGCTATTGCAAAATAGCTATTTCAGAAGTGGCGTTATTCCTTGTGCAATGAGGTTTACAGATTTGGAACTAAGCCGTGGCCAGGGCTGGCTCTAGGTTTTTTGCCGCCCCAAGCAAAACATTTTTTGGCTGCCCCCCCCCCAACCTTGGCCCACTGCTGTAGGACAGGCACTGAGGAGGAAAGCGCCCCTTTCACCTTGCGGCTCTTTGACTCCCACCATGCCCTCTGGCCAAACCCAGCCTACGTCCTGTCTCTCCTCCATACACATCCCCGTCCACACACATCCCCACCCCCCCACCAAGCACTCGCCAAACCCAGTTTCCACCTTCTCTCCCCTCCCAGGCAAACCCGACCCCTCAGTGACTGGACCCAGTCCGCCCCCCCCTTGACTCCCTCAGCTAATCCACCCTACACCCTCTCTTCCCTCTGAGCCAAACCCGCTCCCCCCGCTCCCGACCAGACCCAGTCCGCTCCCCTCTCCCACCTCCCCCCACTGACCGAACTCTGTCTCCTTTCCCTCTCCCCACCAAATCCTCGTGTCCCTTCCCCGCAGCACGTGCGGAAACATCGGAGCGCCCTGGGGGAGGGGAGAAAGTAGCACGGGGTCCCCTACTTCCCTTTCTCTGCAGCTGTAAACACCTTTCCCTGGTGTGAAGAGGGGCGCCGCGGGCTTCCCTCCCCTGCAAGAGGAGAGAGAGGAGCTACCAGGCCAGGGCTCACCTGCAGCCGCCGCGAGGGACTCACCTGCAGCGGCTCACCTGCAGTGGCTCCTGGGGGTGCTGCAGAAGTGCTGAGGGGCCGGCACGGTAGCGCAGCTGGCTGGCTGCCCCGGTCAAACACCTGGGAGCAGATGAAAGGCAGAGCGCTGGGTGGGGGGCTGCTGCGCGCCAGGGTCCAAGCTCTGCGCGGTGCAGGAGGAGGGTCTCCCAAGCTCTCCTGGTGCTGATTAGACAAGAGGCCTGAGGGAAGGGGATAGGTGGGGGGAGGGGGATGAAATCAACAACAACAAGCGGTGGGGCAGCAGTCCGAGCGGGGACGGTGGCAGGCAACTCAGACCATGGAGCACAGCTGCCCACCCCTGCCTGCTGCTGAGCTTGCTGGCGTTCACCATCGGGGGGTAGGTGCAGGGCGCGCCCGCTCCTCCCGCGGGCTCGGCTCAGCACTCGCCCACCTCCTGGCTGGGCTGCCCACCATGGCAGCCCCTAGGACAACGGCGACGGCTAGCGGAGCGTGCTGCGCCTGCCTATATGCCAGCCCCGGCCCGGTCGCCTCTCCCCGCCGGCTGCCGCTCTGCAGATGCTCGGCTGCTTCATGCCCAGGCTGGGCTGGGCGTGTGTGGAGCGCTGCGGCGGTGCCCCCATGCTGGCTTGCGGCCCCCTGCCCGCGCTGCCTCCCCCGCCTGCCGCCGGCACCCCGCTGCCCAGGGCAGTGGCAGCCACATCGGGCTCCCCGCGAACTTCAGTCATTGCCTAGCGCAGCCGCCAGGGGGGAGGGGGTGGCTGCAGGGGCCGGGGGTGGCTGGGCTCCGGCATCCTGCCGTGTGGCTCTGCTCCCCTCTCCCTCTTCCCTCCCCGCCTTTGTCTCCCTGCTGCCTGGCACCTTCCCTGCCATACTTCCCTCCTCCAGCTCTGCCACCCCGCCCATTGCCTTGGGCGGCCACAGGCAGGCTCGTGTCGGGTGGTAAGGCTGGCCAGAATGCCACCCCTGCAAATGTGCCACTCCAAGCACGTGCTTGGTTGGCTGGTGTCTAGAGCTGGCCCTGGCCGTGGCTGGCTTTTGAGGTGAGTAAGTAGGAAGAGGGAGGGGCCACTGCAGGCACTTGGCTCTCTGATTCCAGAAAAAATAGGGAACCTGTTGGGCACTGGAGGCATCAATCCTACTATCTTTCACATACTCAGCAGGCACTCTACCACTTGAGCTAATTCCCCTGCTGTTTACATACCAACCCTTTTGGTGACTCTTACCTTCACCAACAGGGACGTCTGTCTTCTAGGTCAGCTAGTTGGTGGGAGAGGAGAACACTCCAACAAGGCTCCTCCTCACACTCATTCTTGTGACTCCCATTCTCTCTCTGGCCTCAGGAACAGATCTCAAGAAGGAGACTCCCTGCAGCAAAGCCATGGAGGTCTCTGAGATGGCCCCTGCCCTGCAGCTGGTCCCATGCCATTGTCATGGACTCTCTGTGAGGTCACCGCCTCCCAACCTCTGTTAGCCAATAAGCTCTAAGGCTGCAAAAGGCCCTTGTGATGTCACTGCCACATCCACCTCTGCCCTCCAGGGCTAATGTCCTGCCCCAGGGAACCCCTTTGCATGGTGAACTGCTCCCAGGGGTGAAAGTGACACATTTCTTACAGGGACTGTTCTATTGGGCACCACCCTTTGGGTGTAGGGAGGCTCAAGGCAGAAAGTTGAAGTCGGGGGAGGGGTTGTGAAAGGACAGTACCTCTAAGAAATTAAAGTGTGGGAGGCTCAAGGCAGGGATTTTGGAGCTCGGGGCAGCGGTGAGGATGTGGGAGGGTAGAGAAGTCAGGGCACAGGATTAGGGATGTGGGGGGGTGTGGTTGGGTTTTGTGTGTCTGTTTAGGGGATCAATGGGACTAGAATCCCAGCTCCCTCTGCTCTGGGCTCCCTGAGGCCCTTCAACACACAAGGGCTTTCTCTGCAGCACGCTGGGGAGAGAAACCCCTGAGCCAGTGACATAGACTGCAGGTGCACGAGGGGGGTTTCAGTAAAGCTACATGTGAATGGATCCATCTAGTAACCACTGCCAGCCACATGCACGGGGGGAGGGACTTTAGCCAAAGAAGCAGCGACTCTGAGGAAGGTTTGGAAGTGAAGGGGGTTAATCAGATGGACATGAGTTTCCAACGCTGGGCTGTAGCCAGACTAGCTGAGGTGGTATGACAGTGCACTAGCATGGCAAGGGGAGCAGAGAGGGCCCTGTTCTAGGGAGAGCCATGGCAAAGCCTAGGACCAAACCAGGGAACCTTTAGATGTTTAATCTAAGGCTCCCCTCACTGAGCTACATCGGCTGCTGCAAATGGGGTTTTCTGGCCTATAATTCTCTATCCAGGAGAACTATGCCCCACACAGAAAGGATGTCATTATGTGCAGCCCAGGAAGGCAACACTAGTGTTTCCCTGCCAGCGAGAGTTTGATTTGCTTCCTGCCTTAGCTCCTGGGCTGACCTGGTGGCTGAAGTGGACAGGGGCTCAGCAGCGTGGGGAGGAAATTGGGGGACCGGACCCTGGTGGCAAGAGTCCTTGCTACTTGCTTCCCTGCTGTCCCAGCCCTGTGGTGCCCTCACTTCCCACTTGCAGCCACTACTACCTGCCTGGGTCCCTGTGCTGTGCTCAGATGCTCAATGAACCCTCCTGTTTCACACTGGCTGAGAGTGGCTCTGGGCTAAGAGAACAGGGCTGTGTTATTCCCTATGGGAGTGGGAGGACCCCGGAGCCCAGAGTGAATGGACTCCCCAAGGGGCACACGGTGAGAGACAGGCAGCTGGAGGCTCAGGGAGCGGCGGTCCCAGGAGGCAGAGGGGCACCTGTGACTCTTGGCTGGCAGCTGGCTCTCTGCTCCTTGCTTCTCTTCTGCTGCTTCACCTCTCAGGGCGCCCCCGCCCGCCTGCCCCATGCTGAGAGCCAGGCCCAAGCAGCAAAGACCCTCTTGCTGCCAGGGTCTCACCACTACCCATCTTCCCACCATTGGCAGCCGCAGCCTCTTTCAGCCACTGGATCGGCCCACAAAGGGAAGCAGGAAATGGGGTAAAGTAGCGAGTCTGGCTAAGCGGGGCAGGCAAAACTCATCTTGCCTTGCAGGGCCACTGGCATCAGCTTCTCTCTTGTGCACTGCTGCTGAGAAACACTCTGAGGCTACATCTATCCTGCAGGCTGTTTGCACAAGAACTGTGCTTCCTCCCCACTTCCTGCCTTAGTTCCCAGGCTGACCTGGTGGCTGAAGTGGACGGGGCTCAGCAGCGTGGAGAGGATGTTGTAGACAGCTCCTTCTGGTGCAAGAGCCTCTCCTGCAAATATGGCGGTTCATTAGCTATGCAAATGAGGCTCGGCGCGATATTCCACACTTAGCCTCATTTGCATATTACTCGCGCAAGAAGCCACGAGTGTAGACATAGCCCATGGGTTTTGGCTTCCTTGTCCTGAGGTTCACCAAGGAATTTTGCTTGTCTGAGGCCCAATGGAGCTTGGGCTCCAGACTGATCAGACTTGTCGTCAGGTGTCTGATGCCATCACAGCTGCAGGGCAGCTCAGCCCATGCTGTAGGCAGCCAGACTGTGAGCAGAACAGAGGCTCAGGAGAGGGGGGATTTGTGTATTTGGGGAAGGGTCTTGAGTCCTGCCTCCCAGCCATGCACCTTAGCACAAAGACCAATGGCCCCTGCACAAAGTGCATTGTGGGAATAAGAGTTGGGGCAGCAGGAAAGGGGCCAACCCCTCAGCACCAGCGAGCTGGCGGGAGAAGATGGGAGGGAATCCTCCCGCCTCTTGTGTGCGAAGGGAACACTAACCCACTTGCAACTCATCTCTAGTGCTCTTGCCTCCACCAGGCCCAGCAGCTCTGTGCTAGAGCCAGTTGTGTGTGAGATGGATGAAAAGGAACTCCTAGACATCAAACCCAGCCCTGGCTGCTGCCGGCACTCCTGGCAGAAGGGTTACACTAGGAAGGGGAATGACCAAAACACAGGACTCGCTGCGAGCAGGATTTGAACCTGTGCAGGGAAACCTTATGAGATTTCTAGTTCAACACCTTAACTACTCAGCCATCACAGCTGAGAGCACAGCAGGGCCCTAGGGTCAGGGAAACTGGTAAATAATCCCAGTGCCCAGGCCTGATGCCACCTGCCACACAGAATTCACACAGAAAACCTGGCTCCCAGAGCACAGGGGGAGTTTGGGGGCTCGTTGCTGGGCTGTGGGGTGAAGCAGCAAACCAGCCCCCTCCTCTGAGACCTGTGAGTGTTGCTGAATCTGGGCCCCTGCACCTGGGCAATGGCAAACAAAAGGTCTGGGGCCAACAAAGAGACCTCGCTGGGCTGAGCAGGAAGTGACTGAGATTTTGTTTTGTCTTTGCCTGTGGGCTTGGCTGTCTACAGCCTGGAAACCTCCTGGTCTGGATGGAGTGTTACAGAAGTCAGAATAATGGAATTGCTGTGTAAACTCTCACATTGTTATTTCAGAATAATGGCCGTTATTCCCAAGTAACGCTGCTGTGTAGATGCAGCCTAAAAGAAACCCTAAGCAAGTGCTTCTACAATGGCTGGGGAGACATCAAAATCAGTTTACTTTTCTAGACAGGAAATAGGATGTGTCAGGAGTGGAATTTGAATGCACCTCTCCATTCAAAGAGCAGAATCCCCAACTGAAGGAAAGGCAGTAGCTTGAGATTAGCACCTTAGACCACTCAGCCATCCTGACGTGGCTCCTTCAACTGCAGTTTTCTTACATGTGTAATTTGCTCGGGGAGGCCAACGGAGCACCTCTCTTTCCCCACCTAACAGCCGCCCTAAAGCACAGCTGGGTTTATCCACACTCACCCTCACTCACTGTTGTGAGGTGTTTTGCAGTGAGCTGACAAGACGGCTATGTCTACACTCACGGCTTCTTGTGCAAGTAATATGAAAATGAGGTTAAACATGGAATATCTCTAAGCCTTATTTCAATAGCTAATGAGCCACCATATTTGCGGAAGAGGCTCTTGCACCAGAAGGAGCTGTCTACACTGCCCCTTCTTGCGCAACAAAAACCCTCTTGTGCAATGCCGTTCTTCCTGAAAATAATCAGCATAACTGCATTGCACAAGAGGGTTTTTGTTGCGCAAGAAGGGGCAGTGTAGACAGCTCCTTCTGGCGCAAGAGCCTTTTCCGCAAACATGGCGACTCATTAGCTATGCAAATGAGGCTCGTCGATATTCCATGTTTAGCCTCATTTGCATATTACTCGCGCAAGAAGCCACGAGTGTAGACATAGCCGAAGTGGGAAGAGCAGAAACTGCTGGCCGGCAGAACCGAGATTTGGGATTCTCCTGTGCCAGGGAGTCTGTGTCAGTGCACTTGGGGATCCTGAGCTGGGTGCACCTGGGTTTGTTGGGCTCCTCCCCTCGTTCACCTGCGCCCAGGTCAGTCCATGTCACTGGCTCAGGGGTTTCTCTCCCCAGCGCACTGCAGAGAAAGCCCTTGTGTGTTAAAGGGCCTCAGGGAGCCCAGAGCAGAGGGAGCTGGGATTCTAGTCCCATTGATCCACACAACCCAAGCCCTGCCATATCCCTTATCCTGTGCCCTGATTTCTGTACCCTCCCACATCCTCACCCCTGCTCTGAGCTCCACACTCCCCAAATCCCTGCTTTGAGCCTCCCACACTTTAATTTCTTAGAGGTACTGTCCTATCACAACCTCTCCCCCACTCTTTAATTTCCTGCCCTGAGCCTCCCTACGCCCAGAGGGTGGTGCCCAATACAACAGTCCCTGTACAAAAGTGTTATTTTCACCCTTGGGAGCAGCTCAGCCATGCAAAGGGGCTGCCTGGGGCAGGACATTAGCCCTGGAGGGCATGGGTGGGTGTAGCAGTGACATCACAAGGGCCTTTTGTAGCCCCTCAGCTATTGGCTAACGGAGGTTGGGAGGCGGTGACCTCACAGAGAGTCCATGACAATGGCCAGATGGGACAGGCTGCAGGGCAGGGGCCATCTCAGAAACCCCTGTGACTTTGCTGCAGGGAGTCTCCTTCTTGAGATCTGTCCTTGAGGCCAGAGAGAGAATGAGGGTCACAAGCACGAGTGTGAGGAGAAGCCTTGTTGGAGCCTTCTCCTTTCCCAAGACTAACTGACCTAGAAGACAGATGTCCCTGTGGAGAAGGAAAGAGGCACCAAGAGGGGCAGCACTAGCACAGCAGTGGAATTAGCTCAAGTGGTAGCGTGCCTGCTTAGCATGCAAGAGACAGTGGGCTTGATACCCATGTTTTTCAGTGATGTGTGGGGTCCCTTTTTTTTTTTTTCACAAGCAGAGCCATCCAGAGGGCCAAGTGCCTCCAGTGGCCCCTCTCTCTTCCTACTCACTCACCTCAAAAGCCAGCCACGGCTTATTTCCAAATCTGTAAAACTCATTGCACGAGGGATAACGCCTCTTCCGAAATAGCTATTTTGAAATAGTGGTAGAGTGGATGCTCCACTGCTGCTATTTCAAAATAGCTCCTGCCCAGGGCCATTCAAAGTAATTACTCCCCAGTGCCTCCTGGGGCTCTAAGTCGAGGTAGAGCATTCACTGGAGGCTTCTTGAGCAACAACTCTTTTGCGGAAGACTTCTTGTGCAAAAGGTCTTCCACAAGAGCACGTCCACACTGCCATGTGCTTTGTGCAAGAGATGTGCTTTTGCGCAAGAGCATCCATGGCAGTGTGGACACTCTCTTGCGCAAGAAAACCCTGATGGCCATTTTAGCCATAGGGGTTTCTTGCGCAAGAAATTCATGTTGCCTGTCTACACTGCCCTCTTGTGAAAGAGCTCTTGCACAAGAGGGTTTATTCCTCGTGTGGAGAGGAATAACTCTTCCAGAAGAAGCCCTGTTTTCCGATGCTGTACTGTAAATTTACTTGCGCAAGAACGTGCGTGCAGTGTAGATGCTCTGCAAGTTTTTGCGCAAAAAGCCTGCAGTGTAGACATAGCCCCTGAGATTGATTGCAGCAGAAATCTCCACCTGAGTGAAGACATGGCCTAATGGTGCAATTAGTTAGATGCTGACACTAACAGCCCCACTTCTGGTAACTCACAGCAGCCCTTGTTGCCCTAGGAAGGGGTGTGGCCAAAACACAGGACTTGCTGTGAGCAGGATTTGAACCTGCACAAGGAAACCCCTATTGGATTTTAAGTTCAATGCCTTAACCACTGGGCCATCACAGCTGCAGGCACTATTGAGTCAGGGAAACTGGTAAATAATCCCAGTGCACAGGCCTAACATCAGCTGCCATAGAATTCACACAGCAAACCATTTCAACAGTTGTGCAGAGGAGTCCTGGCTGTTCTGGTCTTAGGCTGCCTTGGAGGTGAGTTCTGCTTCAAGGTCTTCTCTCCTCCTTCTTGGTCTTCCCTTTCTCTTCTCTTCTCTTCTCTTCTCCCCTTTTCCTTCTTCTTGCTGGTCTCCTTCTTGGACCCCAGTTTATATAGAGAAACTCAATACTGCTTAGTTCTACCTTAACCAATTATTTTAGTATAATTTCACTAACCAATCATAACATACTGTAACAGAATTACCTAACCAATCATACCCCACCGCCTTAGCTGATTTACACCTAGCAAAATCAATTATACAGCAGACAGAAACAGATCCAAACCAGACTATCACACAGACAAACAATAGGAAAGTGAGGACAAGAATCATAGAATGCCCATTGCACAACCACAACTATTGGTAAGCAGTCTTTTGCCAGACAATATGCTGTTAAATTAAGTTTTCTCTACCCACCTTGAGATCTGCTTCTTGCCTGGTGACAGTGGGGGCAACTAGGATAGGATCCCCTTCTCACAGCCTAGTGTGACACTATTTAAATGTCATTTAGATGGAATGTGAGCATGTGACTCCAGGCTTTACAGCTAATTGCTGCTGCTCTTCAGTCTGGCTGCAGAAGAAGGCTTCAGTTTAGACCTACTGAATAGCTACAGGCCTTCCAATAGGGTTACAGAAAAACCACATTGTTACATGGGACCTTTCCAGGACAAGGACAGCAGGATCCACAAGCACAGACAAAGGAAAGTAAACGCAACTGCGAAAGGACTCGAACCCTCAATCTTCTGGGTTGATTGTTACAAAACCCTCACGCTTTAGATTTCTTGTCCTCAGGCTGGTGAGAAGAGATTTTTGTGCCTTCTGCTGGGTGTCTAATGCCCACTGGTGCTCGGTCTCTCGTCTGGTTGGCTCAGCAGGAGGCTGGGATGAGCTGGGGCCATGGAAGCTACCAGCCTGGCTAGAGACACAGGGGGCTGAGGTTTTGTTTTTGCTGCTTCCCCTGATGCCCTCAGGTCCCGGTCCCAGCAGCTGCCTATTGCTCCCTGGCCTCTGCTAACCCATACATTGGGTGTGGAGCTATTGCCTTGGGTGTAGGAACTGTCTGGGAGAGTGAGCAGCATAAGTGAGAGGCTAGACCAAGATTCACTCAATCGGTTTGGGTTTTTTGGATCTGCCCCTCCTGCATCCCTAGAGACATTGAAACAAAAAAAGACACATGAGAAGAACCCAGCTATTTTACTTTTGCTGTGACATAAATGGATCTAACTCAGGGGTCCTTCTGCATGGGAAGCACCTGAGACAACCCCTGTGCTCCTGGGTTCTTCTGCCCCTCATCTGTGATGCCATCCACTTGGGGGAGCACTTAGGGTTCAGGAGGAGTGTTGGAGGAAGAAGGAAACCACAAGCCTGGAGCGGGTGCAGAGGCTGCTGTGACTGGCACTGGCAAGGCAGGGCTCTGACTCCAATAGTTGGGACAGGAGAGCCAGTGCCACATGCCCTTGTGATTCCCTGGGGATGTCAGCGCCCAGAGAACCTGTGAGGGATGCAAATGTAGACACGTGAAATTGTAAATGCAGCTGGGATTTAAATATCCTGCACTTCATTTGCATAATCACAGACCGGTGCTATTTCGAAATACTTTATTTTGAAATACAAAACGCTGTTTAGATATGCTTATTTTGGGAGAAAACCCTTCTTCAGAAATAACCCTTAAACCTCATTTTATAAGGAGTAAGGGTGATTTTGAAAGAAGGGTTTTCTTTCAAAATAACTGTGTCTAGACAGCGCCTGTTATTTCAAAATAGGGTATTTCAAAATAACGGCCAGATGTGATTATGCAAATCCCCACTTCATTTGCAATTTCACTCAGCTGAATTTGCATTTCTCTCTCGAAAGAGGAATGATGTGTAGACGTATCCTCACACAGGGGAGACACAGAGATCAGAATTTTCCTGCCTCCCTCAGCTTGTCTGGCTACTTTGCCCCATTTCCTGCCTCCCTGCCTGAGCTGACCCAATGGCTGAAAGGGACAGCAGCTGCTGATGGGTAGGGGGAGAAGATGGGCAACAAGACCCTGGAAGCAAGAAGGACCAAGGTCCAACTCTCTTTGTGCCACTTGGCCTTAGATCCTGGCCACCCAGCATTCACTCTGATGGGACCATAATACACGGAGGGGGAATCCCAGCTCCCACAGGGTTCACTGGAAGGGGACAGACCAGCAGGGACTGAAAACCACTGCTCCAGGTGAGGTTTGAGTTCACAACCTCAGCATGTCTCCTATGAACACTGCCTTACAAGTACTGTGCACTGACCCATTGCACCACTGGAGCAGATGTTCAAAAGTTTTCTCCAAAGTCCTTAAATTGAGAAAGGGAAGAAGCACAAAGTAGAATTGAGTGAGAGGGGCAAGAAGATCAATTCTCAAGGATTTGCACAAGCTAACACTTCCCCAGTAGGTCTCACTGTGTTTTGAACTCTGAGTGCAGGATTCAGAGTCCTGAACCTTACCCCTTACCGTACGGGACCATCACAGTGCTCTGTGCTTGAGGTTCTCAGCTAGTAGCTGATATGCTGCTCTCCTTGCTTTTTCCATTTAGCTGCTTCACCTCTCCAGACCCTGCCCCATTTGTATGTGGCCTTATGGGAATGAGCTGGCTCCCTCTCCGGCAGAGGAAGGAGAAACGTTGCCATTTCCCTCCTGCTTAGCTGGCTGGCCCCAGGTAAGGTCACATGAGATTATCCAAATGCATCCCCATCAGCTCATAGCCACTGTTCCATATCTAGGGCCAGCACTGGGTGGGCATTAGTCAAAGAGGCAGCAACTCACAGGAAGAAGTCGGGGGCGGGGCTAATCAGATGATCTTGATTTGTCAATGTCAAGCTGTGGCCAAAAAGGGTGAGGTAATGACCAAACACAGGAGTAACACCAGGTTAGCAGATAGGTTCCTGCCACATGTTGGTACATCCCAAAGCCAGGGACCTTTAGATTTTCAGTCTAATGTGCTCCCAACTGAGCTACTTTGACTGCTAGACACAGCTCTCTCTGGCCTGTAATTCTCTGTCTGGGATGTTTGGCAGCTGTGCTCCACAAAATGGACATTGTCATGCTCTGCCCAGGACGGCAAGACTGGCTTTTCCACAGCACCCGTCCCTCACAGCCCAGAGCCAAGGTTCCCTCTAAGCCAGGCCTGGGCAATACAAGCCAGTGGGCTGGACCCAGCCCACGAAGCCACCCAATATGCCAGCAAGAAGCCTCAGGCAGATTCCCTGCTTGCCCTGCCCCCAAGCACAGCTGAGAGAAAGGGCTGCTGGGCCCTTTCTGTTTCACAGCTGTACAGGAAAAGGCTTCATGCCTGGTCCCTGCTCCAAGCTTGTTTGCGGCCAATGGGAGCTGCCTGCTTGAAGCCCTTGCCAGTCCACACAAGCTCTTATTCACCCAGGAGTATGACCTGTACTGCCTGCGCAGGGAAGGAGCTGCCTGAGAAATGTGCTTGGCTCCTGGGAGTGTCTCCCAGTCAGAGCCCGCCTCTGGCACCCCCAGCCCCTTCCTTCCCTCAACCCACTGGCACTCCTTATGATGGAAAAAAGCAAAGACTAGGTAGATTTTTTGAATACAGAGGAGGCTGGTTTCCCTAACTAGAAATCAAACCCAGGCTGCAGTAGCGAGAGCGTTGAATCCTAGCCACTAGACCACCAGGGAGACAAGTACCTAAAGTGTTTGCTCAGCTATACTAGCTCTTTTCAGGCCACTTTCTGTCCCCTCCAGGACCAGGGCCGGCTCTAGACATCAGCAAACCAAGCACGTGCTTGGGGCGGCACATTTGCAGGGGCGGTATTCCGGCCAGCCTTATCACCCAACGCGGGCCTGCCTGTGGCTGCCCAAGGCAATGGGCGGGATGGTGGAGCTGGAGGAGGGAAGCACAACAGGGAAGGTGCCAGGCAGCAGGGAGACAAAGGCGGGGAGGGAAGAGGGACAGGGGAGCAGGGCCATGCGACAGGATGCCGGAGCCCAGCCACTCCCACCCCCTGCAGCCACCCCTTCCCCCCGGCGGCTGTGCTAGGTGATGACTGAAGTTCGCGGGGAGCCCGATGCGGCTGCCACCTCCCTGGCAGCAGGGTGCTGGCGGCGGGCGGGGGAGGCAGGGCGGGCGGGGGGGCCACAAGCCGGCATGGGGGCACCGCTGCTGCGCTCCACACACACACAGCCCGGCCTGGGCATGAAGCAGCCGAGCATCTGTGGAGCAGCAGCCGGAGGGGAGAGGCGACCGGGCTGGGGCTGGCATATAGGCAGGCGCAGCTCGCTCCGCTAGCCGTCGCCGTTGTCCTAGGGGCTGCCATGGTGGGCAGCCCAGCCAGGAGGTGGGCGAGTGCTGAGCCGAGCCCGCGGGAGGAGCGGGCACACCCCGCACCTACCCCCCCGATGGTGAACGCCAGCAAGCTCAGCAGCAGGCAGAGGCTGGCAGCTGCGCTCCATGGTCTGAGTTGCCTGCCACCGTCCCCGCTCGGACTGCTGCCCCACCACTTGTTGTTGTTGATTTCACCCCCCTCCTCCCACCTATCCCCTTCCCTCAGGCCTCTTGTCTAATCAGCACCAGGAGAGCTTGGACCCTGGCACGCAGCCAGCACCCCACCCAGCGTTCTGCCTCTCTTCTGCTCCCAGGTGTTTGACCAGGCCAGCCAGCCAGCTGCGCTAACATGCCAGCCCTTCAGCACTTCTGCAGCACCCCCGGGAGCCACTGCAGGTGAGCCGCTGCAGGTGAGTCCCTTGCGGCGGCTGCAGGTGAGCCCTGGCCTGGTAGCTCCTCTCTCTCCTCTTGCAGGGGAGGGAAGCCCGCGGCGCCCCTCTTCATACCAGGGAAAGGTGTTTACAGCTGCAGAGAAAGGGAAGTAGGGGACCCCGTGCTACTTTCACCCCTCCCCCAGGGCGCTCCGACGTTTCCGCACGTGCTGCGGGGAAGGGACACGAGGATTTGGCGGGGAGAGGGAAAGGAGACAGAGTTCAGTCAGTGGGGGGAGGTGGGAGAGGGGAGCGGACTGGGTCTGGTCGGGAGCGGGGGGAGTGGGTTTGGCTCAGAGGGAAGAGAGGGCGTAGGGTGGATTAGCTGGGGAAGTCAAGGGGTGCGGACTGGGTCTGGTCACTGAGAGGTCGGGTTTGCCTGGGAGGGGAGAGAAGGTGGAAACTGGGTTTGGGGAGTGCGTGATGGGGGGGTCAGGATGTGTGTGGACGGGGATGTGTATGGAGGGGAGACAGGATGTAGGCTGGGTTTGGCCAGAGAGCATGGTGGGAGTCAAAGAGCCACAAGGTGAAAGGGGCGCTTTCCTCCTCAGTGCCTGTCCTACAGCAGTGGGCCAAGGGTGGGGGGGGGGCAGCCAAAAAATGTTTTGCTTGGGGCGGCAAAAAACCTAGAGCCGGCCCTGTCCAGGGTGTGGGTCCATTCTTAGAGAAGGCGCGTGATGCCGGCGTATTTTGTAGCTTCAGGTTCTACCAGAAGATGCCTCCTAGCACTTTCCCCCTGACTACACTCTCAGGGCCAGAAACGTTGACCTGCCCCTGTGCATCATGGGGGATGCCGCCTGCCCTTTGCTCCGTGGGCTGATGAAGCCCTACACAGGGCAGCCCTAAAGCAAGGAACGTTTCCCAGAACAATTTAAAAGAGCCCTTAGGGGGGCACCTGTTAGCACCGGAGGAGCAAGTGTCAGAGCCTGGCAGCTGCTGGGACCACACATGGGGGCATCAGGGGAAGCAGGAAGCTCCAGCCAGGGTGTAAGTTCTAGGGCCCATCCCATCACAGACACCTACTCGGGGAGCCTGCAGATAAGGAAGCCCAAGCACATGAAGTGGGAGGGTTTTGCAGTAACCAGCCCAGCTCCAGCAAGTCCCACTGAGATTTAAACTCACATTGCAGGATTCAGAGTCCTAAGTCCTGCTCCTTACATCATGGGACCTACCCCAACCACCTGTGACTCAATTAGGGTGACCTGGAGCCCCGGCTCATGCCCACTGGGACCAGCTTTGCTTGTTTTCCTTCCACCCAGAGCCCCCTTCTTCTCCTGGGCTGCAAGGAGCATCCCCTGGGATGACCTGAGACAGGCACAGGACTCTGCCTCCCCGCTGCCAGCCCCACCCCACAGGATTTGGCAGAACAAGGGGAGGCTCTGTTCACTCCACTGAATCCCACTGAGGCGTTGAGCTTCTGCCCTACCCCCCCTCAGCTTGGCTTCCCTCCTCTGCCCCATTCCTGCCTCATGCCCTTCTTGGGCCAGACACATAAGAAAGGCAGCAGGAAAAGCCAGCTCCATTTGCCAGGCTCCCAGGGCAGGAGAGGCCAAGCCACAAGCCTCCAACAGGTGCCTGGCCTGACTCTTCTCCCTTCCCCAGTCTGGCACCAAGGGGCATTCTCAGCTGATGTTGTCCCCCCCCCCGTCATGTGGGAGTTGGGCTTATCCCAGGCACAGGCCAGGCAGCCATGCTTACCTGGGCACCAAAAGGGAGTCACCATAAGAGGAGAGCCTGCAGCATTTTCACCTGACTTTGAACCAGGGACCTTTTCTGTGTTAGGCAAACAGGAGAACCATACACCACAGAAGCACCTGTTAAGCCATTTTCTGAAGGACTTAAACTTGGACTAATTTTCTGTTACTAACTCTTGGCCAAGGCCTTGGGGGAAAAGGCAGAACAAGAGCAGGGAACTTAACAACCTTCCCCCCCCCCCACTACTTGTCTAGAGCTTTGCTTCTAACACTAGGAAGGTGGCAGGGGCCCGTGTGCCTGGGGAGGGGTGACTCACATCACATCCCCAGCATTTTCCCCCTGCAGGGATGGACCTTTGGGGGCAGGTCCAAATTCCCCCCACCTCTCTTCCAGCTTCTCTCACACTAAAGAGCAGAGCAGCCACCACAGGTAGGGGTGAGCCATGGGGCACTGGGTGAGGGACAGGAGCTGAGAGTTTGCCTGAGATCTCAGGGACCCAGCACAAGGTACCATCCCAGGCATCTCTCTGACAGAAGCAGAAGGGGAGTGACAGGGAGTGTGTCTCAGGGGTTGTGTAGCTTGTTGTTCTGATTAGGAGTGTGACCAACACACAGGCCTCACTGTGAGCAGGATTTGAACCTGCATAGGAAAACTCTATTAGATTTCTACTCTAGCAGCTTAACCACTCAGCTATCACAGTTGTTTCTCCTCTAGAGGTTGTCTTGGGTGAACACCTGGGACACTCAGGTCTCAGACTGGCCTCTGCGCTCCTGGCTTCCCTCTAGCTGCTTCATCTCTCAGGACACTCTGGCTATGTCTACACGACACATTTATTTTGGAATAAGCTATTCTGGACTAGCTTACATCAAAATAGCTTATTTCAGAATAGCACATCTACACTGCAGGGAAACCTCAGAATGAGTCCGAGGCAGGCTTCCCTAATGTAGACGAGCTATCTCTATTTAGAGCCCCAGGAAGAATAACTCAGAATGGCCCTGGGGAGAAGCTAGTTCAAACTGGCAGCAGTGGGGCATCTACAGACGCCCTATTTTGAAATAGATAATTTGGAATAGGCGTTATTCTTTGTACAATGAGGTTTGCAGAAGTCGGAATAAGCCGTCCATTATTTCAAAATTATGGAATTGCTGTGTAGACTCTTGCGTTGTTATTTCAGAATTACGGCCATTATTCCAAAATAACTTTTCTGTGTGGACATAACCTCTGTCCTGCCCCAGCTCTGCTGCTTTCTGGACAAATTCCTTGTTAAGACCAGTCACAATCTGGGGTCAGTGAAGGTCCCTCCTACCTGAGATGTGTGTTGTACAAAAGCCACTTGTTCCCTGCCCAGTTTTCAACACTGGCTGCAGACACCTGCCCCCTGGAGCTACAAGTCTCTGTGCAACACAGAGGTGGCTTCCACCCGCTATAGACACAAAGCAGGATTCTCTGGTTCTAGAACCATTCATTGGTTTTTAGCCTTTCACAGCTACAGACTAATAGGGCCCCCCTCTGAAGGGAGCGACTGTGTGGCCCCTAGACCTTTTGTTTGCTGTTGCCCAGACGCAGGGGCCCAGATTCAGCAAAACTCACAGGCCCCACAGGAGGGGGCTGGTTTGATGCTTCACCCCATGGCCCAGCAACGAGCCCCCAAACTTCCCCTGTGCTCTGAGAGCCCAGTTTGCTGTGTGAATTCTGTGTAGCAGGTTATGTCAGGCCTGGGCACAAGCAGGGTTCATAACCAACTCACAAATAAGTCCCCACTCAAGTGGATTGAGCAATGTCCTTTGCCAGCAATGTAAGTCCAGCCATGTAAGTGTCCCACTCACATGCCCAAACTTTCTCCATACCCCACTCACAGTTGCTGCCCTTGCTCAGGGTAGATAAGAGCTGAGAGGTGGTTTTCAGAGCTCACTTCCCACTCTTGGGGGGGTGGGGATAGGAGGCATCTCACCCACTCCGTTGGCCACTTGCCACTGCTCCTACCAGCCACCCGCCAGCCACTCCCTCCAGCCACCCCATCCATGCTGCTGTGGGTGCCAGTGTCTCACCACACGGTAAAATCAGACCAGAGACAGACACTGTCAGTAAACGCTTCTCTTCGAAATGCTCCTCCGGATGCTGGGCCTCCTTCCCTGGCCCACCAGAGCCGTGTGCCGCTGCCATCTGCCTGCTCCATGGATATCTTCCCATTGCAGAGAGTGCTCTGAGCCAGGCTGTGACTAGCCAGCCCATCTCTGGGCATGCAGGGGCTATGTCTACACTGCAGGCTTCTTGTGCAAAAACTTGAGGAACATCTACACTGCACGCTCATTCTTGCGCGCAAGTAAATTTATGGCAAAATGTAGGAAAAGAGGGCTTCTTGTGCAAGAGTTATTCCTCTCCCCATGAGGAATAAGCCCTCTTGTGCAAGAGCTCTTGCACAAGAAGGCAGTATGGATGGGCAACAGGGGTTTCTTGCACAAGAAAGCGTGCACACTGCCATGGACATTCTTGAGCAAAAACACATGGCAGTGTGGACGCACTCTTGCACCTAACAGTTCTTGCGCAAGAAGCCTACAGGGTAGATGTAGCCAGGGGGTATTGGGTTTGTTACCAGCACTGAGCTTTGTACAACAGCCCAGGGGAACATTGTGAAAAGCCAAAACCTTTCCGCCCTGGGTGTCCCTGGCCAGCCAGCAAGTGGCACAAAGGTTCCCTGAAGTGTTGACTTTGGGTGGTTTGAAGCAAGCTCCTGGAGTTCAGATGAGGTGGCTGAGTGGTTAATGCAATGGACTGTTAATCCAGTGTGCTCTGCACATATGGGCTTGAATCCCATCCTCATTGGGTGTTTGCAACCCTCTTTCTTGCTTCTCCCAGAACTTGAGTGCCAACCCCCTCCTGCAACCCTGCCTACCCCAGCCCACTGCAGCCTGTGAAAAGGAAATCTCCGCAGAGACGCTCCCAGATGTGACCCCCAATCCTTTCTGTCCTCAAGGGTAAACCTCACAAAGGAGATTCCAGGCAGCCAGGTCATGGGGGTCTCTGAGATTGCCCCAGCCCTGCAGCCTGTCCTACCTGGCAGTGTCTGTGAGTTCACTGCCTCCCAACCAATGAGCTGAGGTGCTGCACAAGGCCCTTGTGATGTCACTGCTGCCTTGCAGGGCTCATGTCCTGCCCCTGCCCAGCCCCTTGGCATGTGGAAGCTGCTCCCCCTGTGTCACCCCTACTCACTCAGAGCTGGTTCTGGCGCAGGGGAGCCATAGACAGGACTCACATCCCCATCTGGGAGCCAGAGCACTGAGCAGCCTGGTTCATAAATGGGAAGGGGTACTGCTCGGTGGTGCTCCAGGTGCTCGTGGACCACCAAGGCTGGTTCCAGGACATATATGTGGGGTGGTCTGGCTGGGCCCATGATGCTTGCATCTTCAGGCACTCAGGCCTGAGCCACAGGCTGGAGGTGGGCACCTACTTCCCTCAGCGGGAATTCACCATTGGGGATGGCAGGATGCTGGTCTGCATCTTGGGGGATGCAGCTGGGCTGATGTGGCCATACACTGGACCACAGCCAGGCCACCTTCAATGCCTGCCTGGACTGGGCCTGCAACCCTGTGGAGTGTGCCTTTGGGCATCTGAAGGCACTGTTCAGGTGCCTCCTGACCTGCCTGGACATGGGGATGCAGCTCATCTCAGCGTGCTGCACAATATTATTGAGGGTAAGAGGGAGGCCTTCCTCCTGGGGTGGATGGCAGGTGAGAGCCAGGCGTACCGGCTGCCACTCGGCAGACCAACTGCCACGGGGTGCAGGTCCAGGAAGCCCTCCAGGTGATACTGGACCAGGCCCCACAATAGGTTCCCCCTACACCTCTAACCACAGGGATGCCCCCATATCACCACCCCTTCCCGCCACCCTTCCCTCACCTCCCAATAAATAAAATGCACTTGCTTTATATAATGCAGTTTTATTTACAAGGGGGGAGGAAAGGGGGTGCACTGTGGGGAGGAGGGGGCCCTGACCTGGGAGGGCCCCATGGGTGTGAGAGGAAGCCTCTCCCACCCCCACGGGTTCGAGGGCATCTCTGCCCCTCATGCTGGGTTGGGGCAGGCTGCACCAGGAGGTGCCAATGTTGGGGGGCCACAGGACGGGGCACGGGCACGTCAGGGAGGAAGAATGGGGAGGGCTGGGCAAGGCAGGGGGGGCAACAGGAGGGGGGCCTGGTCACACTGTGCTGTGGCACAGGGCCCATGCGCTCTGCAATGGTGCCCAGGAGGGGCGTACATTTGGTCACAGTGCTCAATGTCAGCCCCATACCCGCTCCCGCCACTCCTTGTCGGCACGTGTTTTGTTCATGAGTGAACGCTCCATGTGCTCGATGGTGCAGACATGGCAGTGGAGCAGATAGTGGCAGTCCCGGGTGCGCTGCGATGGGCCCTGGCTCCTCGGTGCCGGCAGGATGGGGCTGGAAGGTCCCTCGCTGGCAGAGGGTCCCGCTGCAGAGGAAGCAGATGAGAGTGAGATCATCAGTGACCCCTGCCCTATGGTGTTCCGGGCGCCCCGTGCCCTCTTCATGCCACTACACATGCCACAATGCCTGGGGACAGGTAAGACTGGCATGGGGGGATTCCCCTAGGGGCAGCAGGGGGCCTGAGGTGGGCCGGGGGATCCTGGGAGGGCCACATGTGGTGGTGGGGGGCCTGTTGTGCCTTCCCCTGGGGCAGCTACTGGGTCCCATAGGTGGCCATGGATTAGTGCTTTGTGCAGTACCCTTGGGCTGCGTGGTGTCTGCCCTGCGCCCTTGTGGCTAGGCTGCTCCTGGCTGGACCTCCCCCCCCCCCGGGCTGGGTGTGCATGACCCCCTGGGGTCCCAGGCTTGTGCTGGGGCTGGCAGCCATGTTCGTGTGCCACTTGGTCTAGCTGCACAAGGTTGCACATGCTGTGTGCCGCTGTGCAGCATCCAGCCAGGCTGTGCCATGTGCTGCGCCCTCTCCCCCACCAGATGATCCCCTCACCAATCTCTGAGGAGGCCCAGGACACATGGTGGCTGCTGTGCTGGGCTGGTGGGCTCTGGCTGCCGTCCTCCTCTGTGGACCAGTTGCCCTCCTCCTCCTCCTCCGCGTCTGTTGGCCAGACCACTGGGGTGGCCAGGGCTGAGTCCACCATGCCCTCCAGGGTCTCGGTCCCCTTGTTGGCCAGGATACTGTGCAGGCGGTGGTAGTGGGGGCAAGCAGTGGCTCCGCCGCCCCCACTCTCGCTGGCCCGCATGTAGCTGAGCCACAGGTCTTTCACCTTGGCCCGGACCTGTTCCAGGGTCCGGGCTGGGTGTCCCTGTGTGGCCAGAGCCTAGGCCATGTGAGCAAATATGTCTGCATTTCGCCTCCTGGATTTGGGATTACAGAGGGCCTCCTCCTCATCCCAGAGGTCCAGGAGGGCCTGGACTTCGGCGTTGCCCCAGCATGGAGCCCGCCACTTGGTGCCCCATGGGCCTGCTGGGTGCTCTGGGGTGGCTCCTGGGTGGGGCCAGAGGGACCTGGCTGTTGCTCAGCAGCAGCCATCGCTCCCTGTGGCAGCTCCAAGGGCTGCACGTGGCACACGGCTCCGCTGGCTGCCTGTGCCTTTAAGGGGAAGCCAGCTACAGGGAACCAGTGAGTGGTGATTGAGCGTCGGAGAGGCCACCTGTGTTTTTTTCCCGGAGGCCAGTTCTTGCGCAAGAAACCCCTGCCACGCATCCACACTGCCCTCTTGTGCATGAGCGCCTGTGCAAGAGAGCTTGCACCTGATAGAAAACAGTGTAGCTCTTGTGCAAGGAGCTGTCTCTTATCACGCTGTACTGTAAATTTCCTTGCGCAAGAGCGGGTGGGAAGTGTAGACGTGCTGCGGATTCTTGCGCAAGAACAGCCGTACTTGCGCAATAACCCGCCAGTGTAGACATAGCCTGAGTGACTGACCAGACCCATGGGAGGGGCCTGATGATGTCATAGGGCAGGTCATCCACAGGGCCCCTGAGCTCAGCCCATGCTGGAGGCAGCCAGACAGCTGGGAGGGAGCCAGAGCTGGGCAGGACTAGGGGACAGGAAAAGGGCGAGGCAGAGACAGAGCAGAGCATTCATGAATGTCAGTGAGAGGCAGAAGCATTTCCCTCCATAACGCTTCTGGAAAAGGGCAATCACTTTGCTGTGGACTGCCAGGCTCAGCTGATTAGTGTTTGATGCTAATAATGTCAGGGTGGTGGGTTCAAGCCCCTTGCTTAGCAGGGGAGCCTTTTTGCCTTTAGCTGCCTGCTCTGGGCAGGGAGGCCAGAACAAGAACTAGGCTGAGCAGGTTGCAAGGAGTGGGCAGGAGTCCTGGTTTGGAGGAGGGACCAGCAGACACAGATGCTGTGCAGCCCAGCCTGCTGGGAGGGGGCTCTAGCTACATCCTTCTCCTGGAGGCAAAAAGGGCATTGGACCCTGGGTCTACCCTGCCCAGCTGCCTTTCCCAGTGGCAGGAGAAGATGCTCATGACTTGACCCCATTGTCACTAGTCCGCTGACTCATAATGACCAGAATTCTTGCTGCCTGTGGTCTCCAGCTGAGACAAGTGAGTGAGTTTCTCTGTCCTCCAGTCCTGCCTGACCCCAGGTAAGGTCACATGAGACTATCCAAATGTACCCCCTTCAGCACATCACCCTGAGCCACAACCCATGTGCCCATATCTAGGCTCAGCACTGGGTGGGTGTTAAGCCAAGGAAGCAGGAACTCTGAGGAAGAGGTGGGAGGGAGGGAGGCTAATCCCATGAAAATAATTTGTCAGTGCCAAGATGATGAAACACAGGAGTAGTTCTGGGTTAGGAAGAGATCTTTGCAACCTCTTAGTACATGCCAAAGCCCAGGATTAAACCAGGGACCTTTAGTCTAACACTCGCCCAACTGAGCTACTTCAGCTATTGCAAGAAACCTGTCTGGCCTGTAATTCTCTGTCTGGGATGTTTGGCAGCCGTGCTGCACAAAATGGACATTGTCATGCACTGCCCAGGAAGGCAAGACTGGCCTTTCCACAGTGCCCCTCCCTCACAGCCCAGAGCCAAGGTTCCTTCTAAGCCAGACCTGGGCAATATAGGCCCGTGGGCTGGATGCAGCCCACCAAGCCACTGGACCTGGCCTGCGAATGCAGTGAGAAGCCTCAGGCAGATTCCCTGCTTCCCCAACACCCACGCACCCCTGAGAAAAGGGGATACTGCTGTTTCACAGTGGTAGGGGAGGGGCTTCATGCACTATCCATGCTCCTAAGTCTCCCAGTGACAGCCTGCCTCTGGCACCCCAGCCCTTCCCTTCCTCCACCCACTGGCACTCCCCATGTGAGAGGAAGTGGGGAGTTTTGAGGGTTCAAAGGGGGGTGTTGCATACAGGGGGGCACTCAGTGCCTGGAAGTTATTGGTTGAATGTGACAAAGGTGGGGAGTTTGTTGTTTCAGAGAACAGCCCAGAATTGGAGCCGTGGTGTCTGGGACCCTGGTGACCCCGACCCCGCTTAGAGGACATGGCTGGTTCTGGCCAGATGACAGACAAGGGGCTGCAGAGAGGGACCACAGCAACCAGCCCAGCTGAACCCAGTGAGGGGAGAACCAGCGAGGGGAGAACATTGGATGAAGGAGAGGAGGTGGGGGAAAGAGGGGCCCAGGAGACCCTCTTATCTGGGGAGAAGACAATGGACTGGGGAGGGGCTGTTGCTGGTGATATTGGAGGTTCTGCTGGGAGACTGGGGGCTGTTTTGGGGGGGACTGAGAGCAGAGCAGGAAGGTCTGAGGGCCCAGGTCTACTGGTCTGAGAGATCCTTTGCTGTGTTCAAAGTCAATAGACACTCCTGTTTTGTGCTGGTCTAGAAAACAGGGTGGCGCTATTCCTTCTGGCTACGTCTACATTGTCAAGATTTTGTGCAAATACTTTTAACGCAAGAGTTTTTGTGTTAAAGTATTTGCGCAAGAGAGCGTCTACACTGGCATGTGCCTTTGCGCAAGAGATGTGCTTTTGCGCAAAAGCATCCGTGCCAGTGTAGACGCTCTCTTTCGCAAGAAAGCGCCGATGGCCATTTTAGCCATCGGGCTTTCTTGCACAAGAAATTCATGTTGCCTGTCTACACTGGCCTCTTGCACAAGAACACTTGCGCAAGAGGGCTTATTCCTGAGCGGAAGCATCATAGTTCTTGCGCAAGAAGCACTGATTTCTTACATTAGAACATCAGTGTTCTTGCGCAAGAACTCGCGGCCAGTGTAGACAGGCGGCAAGTTTTTGCACAAAATCTTGCCAATGTAGACATAGCCTCTGTGAGTGGAGACCCCAGGAGTTCAGAGGGGGGACCCCTCAAAGGGGCTCACAGCAGAGGCAGGCAGCTGAAGGCCCTGAGAGATGTTGTCCCAGAGGTGAAGGGGCAGATCCCGTAGGTGAGAGTGGGCCCCCCACTGGAGTACACTCCCTGAGAAAGGGCTGTCTCACTGCCATTGGAGTGGAGTGGGCTCCCCAAGAAGGAGCTGCTGCACTAGGTGGGGGGTTCAGCCCAGGAGGTAAGTGTGAAAGACCAAAGACTTAGCACATCTCATAAACATGGTTGAGGCTGTCTTCCCTCACTGGGAATCAAACCCAGGGCATAGCCGCAAGAGTGCTGAATCCAAGCCACTAGACAACCAAGGACATGAGAACCTGAGGTGTTTGCTTAGCTACATGAGCCCTTCGCAGGCCACTTTCTGTCCCCTTCAGGAGGTGGGTCCATTCTTGGAGAAGGCATGTGATGCCGGCATATTTTGTAGCTCCAGGCTCTACCAGAAGATGCCCCCCAGCACTTTTCCCTTGGCTGTGCCCTCAGGGCCAGAGATGTGGACATGCCCCTGTGCTTCGTGGGGGATGCAGCCTGCCCTTTGCTCCCCGGTCTGATGAAGTCCTAGACAGGACACATTGCCTAAAGCAAGAAACGTTTCCCAGGCAGGGTCTGCAGGGCCCGCTTTGGTATGAAGGTGCCTTTGGGCCCCTGTCTGCTCCCCTGGCTGGACCTTGGTGAAGCGAACATTCCCTACGTGGTGGTGGCCTGCGGTGTCCTCCAGAATAGTTGTGAGAACAAGGGGGAGATGTTCCTGCCAGGGTGGGGACCAGAAGCTGAGCAGCTCGCAATGGCCCTTCAGCAGCAGCACATGGCTGCCATCCAGCAGCCCCATCAGGGGCTTGCGCCTACAAGGGGCCCTGAGGGAGAATTTCAGGCAAGGGCACCTGTGAGACTCTTCCCTGGGTGCCTCCACACAAGGCTTCTGCATTGCCCCTCTGTGCCTCCTTCTGCCCCTGCCCCCCACACACCCTTCCCCTGCCCGCCCTTCCCACTTTCCTCTTCCCCTTCCCCTGCTGGTAACACAAACAGGACTTTTCCCTGTTGAAAGAAAAAACTCTCTGGTTTTCATTTGGGGAATGTAGAACTGGGGGAAGAAGGCTGGTGGGGCTCAGGGTTGGGGCTGGCTCCTGCCTCAGGTGGCCCTACTGCCTCATGTGCAGGGGCCTTGGCAGCCAGGGGGTGGCCCACTGAGATTTGAACCTAGCTTGTAAGATTCAGAGTCCTGCATGCTAGCTGTTATGCCATGTGACTTGCACCAACCACTTATGACTCAATTAGGCTGAACTGGAGCCCTGGATCATGCCCACTGGGACCAGCTTTGCTTGTTTTTCTTCCACCCAGAGCCCCCTTCTTCTCCTGGGCTGCAAGGAGCCACCCCTGGGATGCCCTGACACAGGCACAGGACTTTGCCTCCCCACAGCGAGCCATATCCCACAGGCTTTGGCAAAACAAGGAAGGGGCTCTGCTCACCCCACTGAATCCCACTGAGGTGCTGAGCTTCTGCCCTGCCCCCTTCAGCTTGGCTTCCCTCCTCTGTCCCATTCCTGACTTGCATCCTCTTTGGGCCAGTCACACAAAGGAGGCAGCAGGAAGAGCTGGCCCCATACGCCAGCCTCCCAGGGCAGGGGAGGCCAAGCCAGAAGCCTCCCACAGATGCCTGGCCTGACTCATCTCACTTCCCCAGGCTGGTACCAAGGGGCATTCTCAGCTGATGTCACTCCTCTCTGTCACATGGGAGTTGGGCTTATCCCAGGCACAGGCCAGGCAGCCACGCTTATCTGGGCACCAAAGGGGAGTCACCATAAGAGAAGAGCCTGCATTTTTGTCTGGCTTTGAACCTGTGACCTTTTGGCTATGTCTACACTGGCAGGTTCTTGCACAAGAACTGCCATTCTTGCGCAAGAACCGCCTGCTCTTGTGCAAGAAGATTTACAGAACGGAGTTGGAAGAGAGGGCTTCTTGCGCAAGAGTTACACTCTTTTCTAACAAGTGTAAGCCCTTTTTCGCAGAAGCTCTTGCACAAGAGGGCTGTGTGGACGCATGGCAGGGGTTTCTTGTGCAAGAAAGCCCTATGGCTAAAATGGCCATCAGAGCTTTCTTGCACAAGTGAGTGTCCATGCAGCCCTGGATGCTCTTGCGCAAAAAGCACATGACAGTGTGGATGTCTTCTTGCACAAGAGTTCTTGTACAAGGACCCTTGTGCAAGAAGTTCTTGCGAAAGAACCCACCAGTGTAAACATAGGCTATGTCTACACTGGCGTGATCTTGCGCCAGAAGTATACAAATGAGGCTAAGCGTGGACTATCGCCAAGCCTCATTTGCATATCTAATGAGCCGCCATTTTTGCAGAAGAGGCTCTTGCGCCAGAAGGAGCATCTACACTGCCCCTTCTTGCGCAAGAAAAACCCTCTTGCGCAATGCCGTTATTCCTGAAAATAATCAGCATAATCCCCTCCTGCTCGTTTCAGAGAAATGCCTGGGACGGTGCCTCATGCTGGGTCCCTGAGGTCCCAGGCAAACTCTCAGCTCCCCACATCCCTTGCCCCGTGTCCCATGGCGCAGCCCTACTCTGCTCTGCTCTGCTCTAGAGTGTGACAGAAGCTGAGTGAGAGGCCAGGGAATCTGGGCCTGCCCCCTCGCCAAATTCGGGCCCTGATTGTCAGCCCACTCCTGCTCCCACAGGGCTCTGCTCATGACAACAGCTGCGGACGGGCTCTCACAGCCCCACCCTTCTGCATGGGACAGCCCCGTCCGCCCCCCACCTGCCTGGACCCAGGCAACATCTCTAGACTGTGCTCCCCCAACATCCCCTCCCACAGAAGTTATGCAAAGCTGCCGATCCTTTTTGCTGAAGAGATTTTTCCGATATTTGGCCCCATGTAGACAACCCTTGGTGTGTGGGGCAGGAAAATGGCTCACATGTGGGGGAATTTGCTCAAGTGGCAGAGCCCTTGCTTAGCATGTGAGAGGCAGTGGGATCAATGCCACATTGTCTGAGGTGTTCTCGTTGCTTCTTTTCACAGGCAGAGCCAGGGGGCTACACGCATCCAGAAACCCCTCCCTCTTCCTCCTTGGTCTCTGAAAAAACCCACCCTAGTGGGGCATAAAGCTGCCAGGCCTTGTTGTGGCAAGAGCACTAGAGAAGTGTTGCAAATGGGGGAAGTGTTACCTTTGTGCGCGAGAGGTAGCAGGATTCACTCCCATCTTCTCCCGCCTGCTCACTGGTGCTGAGGGGCTGGCCCCTTTCCTGCTGCTCTTATTCCCACAATGCATTTGTGCAGGGGCCGTTGGTCTTTGTGCCAAGGTGCTTGGCTGGGAGCCAGGACTCAGGACCCTTCCTAAAATACACAAATTCCCCCACCCCGTTCCACTCACACTGTCTGGCTGTCTCCACCATGGGCTGAGAGGGTGACCTGCCCTGCAGCTGTGATGGCATCAGGCACCTGACGACAAGTCTGATCAGTCTGGAGACCAAGCTCCACTGGGCCTCAGACAAGCAAAACTGTCCTTGGTGAACCTCAGGACAAGAAAGCCAAACCCCATGGAGTGGGAGCACCTCAGAGCAACCACCGCAGCCCCTGTAGGTCCCACTGAGATTTAAACTCAGATTGCAGGATTCAAAGTCCTGACTGCTGCCCCTTACACCATGGGACCTACACAGGGTCCTTGTGGTGGGCACCTGGGATACTCAGCTCTCAGAGTGGCCTCTGTACTCCTGGCTTCCCTCCAACAGCTTCATCTCTCAGGACTCTCTGGCTACATCTACACTGCACATTTTATTTTGGAATAAGCTATTCTGGAATAGTTATTCCAAAATACCTTATTTCAAAATAGCACGTCTACACTGCAGGGAAACCTCAGACGAGTACAAGATCTTTCAAAGAAGGGTTTTATTTTTGAAAGATCCCTGTCTAAACTGCTGGGGGTTTGGTTTTTTTGTTTTTTTTTAAATCCACATTTTGAAAAAAAAGTGGCAGCTGCCATTATGCAAATGAAGTGCGGGATATTTAAATCCGGGCTTCATTTGCACTTTCGATGTGCCTAATCTACATCCCTCTGCCAACAGAGGGGTGTAGTTTAGACACACCCAGAGAGCCCCCACTAGTGGCCAGAAGTCTGCTCTTTGCTGCCTGCTGTGGGGACACCACCAAGCTCTACTGAAAGAAGCAGACTCCAGCTACATATGGTGGGAAGAGCAGACACATTGGCTAGGCAACTCTGGGGGCTTCCCCTCTCACCTCCCCCATACCTGGCAGGTGCCTTGGCCAGCTTAGCCATGGGGCCGCTCTCTGGGACATTCTTTCCAGCTGTTCCACATGTTGCCGTTGCCCATCCCAAGAGGCTCAGGGCCAGGCTGGAGCCAGGGGAAGCAGGAGGCAGGAAGAGCCCCAGTCTACACAGCTCCTGTTTGCGCAAAAGCCTCTTGTGCAAAAATGGACCTGAATTAATTATGCAAATGAAGCACAGCAATATGCTAATCCATACTTCATTTGCATAAGCTTTTGCAGACGAGAGGTGCAGTATAGAGATAGCCTAGGTGGTAGATAGCCATGAAGTAACGTAGACTCAGGAAAATTCCCTGGTCTGCAATCCTTAGTTACATAAAATAAAAATAATTCACCAGCTCAGACGTGATTTCTAAACCCCCAAGCAAGGAAAATAATAAAATCTGATGGACTAGGTAGACTTTTTCCTGCTTACACGTTTCAAGAAGTCCATTCCTAAGCAAGGCAAGACTGCATGGCCTAAAGGATAAGGTGTCTGCTTTTTGGATCAGAAGATTAAGGGTTCAAGTCCCTCTGCAGTTGCATTAACCTTCCTTTGTCTGTGCTTGGTGGTCCTGCTATCCTTGGCCTGGAAAGGTTCTCTGTAACAGTATGGTTTTTCTGTAGCCCTATTGAAAGGCCTGTAGCAGGGGCGGCCAACCTGTTAGAAATGAAGAGCCAAAACAGCAGTGGATAGAGTGTGAAGAGCCATGTAGCTGGGAGAGGGAGTTGTTGAGCAAAAAAAACCCCACCAGGCTGCAGCAGGGGACAGTAGGTGCTGGTACACCATCCTGGGGCATACCATCACCAAAAAAGCATTGGGAGGGGGTGAAAGGTGCAAGCTCCGGGAGGGAATTTGGATGCAGGAGGAAGTAGAGAAGATGATGCTGGGTCAGGAAGGGGCCTCCAGGCTGGAGAGTGTTGGGGTCAAGTAGAGGGTTAGGGTTGTGGCTGTGAGGGTACAGGAGTTTGGGTTGGGGTGCATGAGGGGCTCAGGGCAGGGAGGCTGGCAGTATGATGGGCTCAGGACACAGATTTGCAGTGTGTGGATGGTGCAGGAGAGTTGTGGCAGACGACTGGGGATGTGAGAGGCTCAGGACAGGAGGTCCCAGTGTATGAGAAGGTCAGGGGAGGGGTGTAGGAGTGTTATGATGCTGCAGCCAGGTGGGGGCTTGGCGGCCAGGCTTCATTTTTAAATAAAATATTGTGTCAAACACAAAATGTTTCAGCATTGGTCTTTATTTATCAGAGGGGCGGGAAACCTCTTTTGAGTCAGGAGTCACTGATCCACAGAAGAGTAAGTCGGGGCCACACAAGTGAGATGCCAAAGAACAACCCTTCCAAAACTCCCCAAGCTTCACTAAAGTGGCCTCAATTGTGCTTGTGGGGGCAGAGTGCTGGGACAGGGTACGCATGTGTGGGGGGAGGCTGGCCCGGGGGAGGGGACAGAGACAGCTGGGGCCAGTAGCTGGGGATCCCAGGTCATAGGAAGCATGCTGGCTGCTCTTCCCCTACCTTCCCCCAGGTACCTCCCCGCTGTATCCCAATTGCCCTCCCCTTCCTCCAGCGCCAGGCACATCCCCCACACAATCCCCCTCCCTCAAAGCTAGGCACACACACCCCTCAACCCAATCCCCTTCCCCAGAGCCAGGCACACACCCCACAACCCAATCCCCCCCTTCAACCTAATTCTCAGGTCACAGAGCCACCACTATAGCCAAAGCGCGTCTCCCTCCAGGTGCTGGAGCATGTGCACTAAGCGGCCGGCCTTGAGACATGCTGCCTGGATGCCCCTCAACCCAATCCTCCTCCCTTCCCCCAGACTAGAGCCAGGCACACACACACCCTGCCCCACTCTAACCTAATTCTCAGGTACCAGAGCCACTGCTACAGATGGTGAGGCGTGTGTTCGGAGCAGCCAGCACACTGTGTTCCAGCGGCCTCCAGGTGAGGTGTGTGCTGGGAGAGGCCAGCATACTGTACACACCCTCCCCACCCAACCTTATGCTCAGGTCCCACAGCCAGAGCCATGCTGCCACCGCTGCTACTGCCATGCACATCCAGGATGCCATGTGCACCCCCACCCAATTCCCCTCCTCTCCCCTTCTCCAGAGCCAGGCATCTCCCCTTCGCTCTAACCCAATTCCCCTCCCGCATTAAACTTATGCCCAAGTCCTGGAGCTGCCACTGGTGTGGCCGCCACACCCAGAGCTCCTATTGCTGCCTCCGCTCAGCAGCTGGCTGCTAGCACATGCAGGCTGGGATGCTGTGTGCGACCCAGCCTGAACATGCAGGATATGATGCAGTGCACTGGGGGTCATGAGTGGAATGGTATGGGCAGTGAGCACTCATGAGGCGTGCAGTGGCTGGGCTGTGAGAGCAGCTGACCTCAGTGGTTCCGGGTTCCATCCCGGTTCCATCATGAACCGCAATTCTTTTCCTTGTGAGCCACAGGTTCACCACCCCTGGCCTATAGCTATTTGGTAGGCCTAAACTAAAGCGTTCTTCTGCAGCCAGACTGAAGAGCAGCAGCAATTAGCTGTAAAGCCTGGAGTCACATGCTCACATTCCATCTAAATGACATTTAAATAGTATCACACTAGGCTGTGAGAAGGGGATCTTATCCTAGTGGCACCGACTGTCACCAGGTAAGAAACAGATCTCAAGATGGGTAGAGAAAACTTAGTTAACAGCATTTTGTCTGGCAAGAAACTGCTTACCAATAGTTGTGGTTGTGCAATGAGCATTCTATGATTATTGTCCTCACTTTCCTATTGTTCTTCTGTGTGATAGTCTGGTTTGTATCTGTTTCTGTCTGGGGTATGATTGGTTAGCTAATTCTGTTACAGTATGTTATGCTTGGTTAGTGAAATTATACTATAAGTAGTGGTTACGGTATAACTAAGCAGCACTATATACAGTGGGGTCCAAGAAGGAGACCAGCAAGAAGAAGGTAAAGGGGAAAAGAGAAGAGGAAGAAGGAGGAAAAGGGAAAGGAAGGAAGGAAGACCAAGAAGGAGGGAAGACCTGGAAGAACTCATCTCCAAGGCAGCCTAAGACCAGAGGGGCCAGGACTCCTCTGCATGATGGCTCAAATGGTTTGTTGTGTGAATTCTGTGGCCAGTGATGTTAGGCCTGCGCACTGGGATTATTTACCAGTTTCCCTGGGCCTGTGGTTCTCACAGGTGTGATAGGTGACTGGTTAAGGTGGTGGACTAGAAATCTAATAGGGTTTCCCTGAACAGGTTCAAATCCTGTTTACATTGAGGCCTGTTTTGGCCACACCCCTAACCAGGGCAACAAGCTACACAACCCCCGAAACACTCTCCCCACCCCCTATCAATCGCCTTCTGCTCCTTTCAGAAAGACACCTAGAATGGTGCCTCATACTGGGTCCCCGAGGCCTCTGGTAAACTCTCAGCTTCTGCAGCCCCTGCCCCTTGCCCCATGGCTGTACTACCCTGGGGGTTGCTCCAGAGTGTGACAGGAGCTGAGTGAAAGGCTTGTCCCCAAAGGTCCATCCATGCAGGGGGGAAAATGCTGGGGATGTGACCTGAGTCACCCCTCCCCAGGCACACAGGCACCTGCCACCTTCTCAGTGTTGGGAGCGAAGGTCTAGAGAAATAGCATGGGGAGGGGTCCTTGATCCCTGCTGTTGCTCTGCCTCTTTCCCCAAGGCCTTGGACAAAGAGTTGGTAACAGAATATTTGTCCAAGTTTAAGTACAGCAGAAACAGCATCCAGGGTGTTTCTGTGGTGTAGTGGTTTGCATGTTTGCCTACTGTGCAAGATTCCTGGTTCAAAGCCAGGCAGAAAAACAGGATCTTCCCTCATAGCAGCTCTGACTCTGCTTGGTGCCCAGCTAAGTGCAGCTCCTGTGGCCTGGACTGTGCCTGGGATAAGCCCAAGGGCTGTGACATCAGCTGACAATGGCCCTTGGTACCAACCTGGGGAAGGGAGGTGAGTCCTGCCAGTCCCATTTGTGCCTTGGCATCCCCGGTTTGGAAACAGGCACTTCCTGCTGCCTCACTTCTGTGACTTGTCCAAGACAAGGGGAGGAAAAAAGCAGAACCCACCTGCCTGTGTTGTGCCAAAGCCTGGGGTGGGGGGACATAGGATCCTGTGCCTGTCCCAGGGATGGCTCTTTGCAGCCCAGAAGAAGGGGGTTTTGGTTGGAAGGAAAGAGAGCAAAGCTGGGTCCCAGGGGGCATGAGCAGGGGATTCAGTGTCCATGAGGGGGGCTAACAAGCTCTACATCTGCAGGTCCCATGGTGTAAGGGACAGCATTTATGACCCTAAATCCTGCATTCTGAGTTAAAATCTCAGTGGGACCTGCTTGGGCTGGATGCTGTCAGATCCTCACTTCACATGCTTTGGCCTCCTTGCTCCTCAGACTTACCTGAGAGAATTTTGTGCCTTCTCCTGGGTGTCTGGCACCCCCTGGAGCTCTGTCCCTTCTCCGGATGGGCTGGGGCCTTGGAACTTACGGCCTGGCTCAAGATACAGAGGAGCTGAGGTTGTGTTTCTTGCTGCTTCCCCTGATGCCCTCACATTTAGTCCTAGCAGCTGCCAGGCTCTGCCTCTTGCGCCCCTGGCACTAACAGGAAAGAGCATCGGGCCAGGCTGACTAGCCAAGGATTGGCAGGAGCCCTGTCCTAGGAGGGGAGGGAGGGGCCAGTGTGTATGAGGGCATCGCCCAGACAGACAGCCCAGGCTGGAAGGACAGAGCTGCCTGACAGCTCTAGCACTCCTGAGGCCGAGGGGATCCCAGCACAGACACAAGAGCAGTAGCCTTGGCCAATGGTCCCAGGTTCATAGGGACTGTCCCTGGCTCCCTACACAGACTGGCCAGGGGGACACATTGGTGCTAACAACACGCTCAAGTGGTGCCATGTTCCAGTCAAGACGAGAGGGAGCATCTCTTGTGGCATCACCTGATGCCCACAGCAGTGGCCCTTGCATCCACCCCCCTGCTTTTCCCCTGGCCCCCATGGAGCTGACAGGAAAGAGACCCAGGGCCAGGCTGGAGCCAGGGGAAAGCAGGAGGCAGGAAGAGCATGCAAATTCTCTTCCACAATATGATCTGAGGAAGTGGGTCTGGCCCACAAAAGCTCATCAACTATTAAACCATCTTGTTAGTCTTTAAAGTGCTACATAGTTTTTCTTTGGAATCAGGAGAATGTGGAATTGGGGGGGCTGCGGCTCCATCTAGTGGCCACAGGAGGAGTCACCTGCTTCTGGCCCTATGTTCACTGGGAAGCAGAACAATGGCGGGCAGCGGCGGATATAGGGCAGGGAGAGCGGGGCGGCTGCCCCTCACCCCACGCTTCAATAGGCCCCCCGCGCCAGCCCCGCTCGCCCTGCAGTATATCTGCCACTGCTGTCCTTACCTGCTGGAGCCGCCTCCGCTGCTGCCTTTCGCTGTGAGTCCACAAGCGGCTCCGTTAGCCCGTGACATGCGCGTGGCAGCGGCTCGTTGCCATGGAGGCGAAGGGTGACGCCTGGCCATGGCACCCGGGTATCCCGCTGCTCCACCCTCCTGCCCCACACAGAGAGAGGCTGGGGGTGGCACGGTTTCTCCCAAGGGGGAGCCCAGACCCCTTTCCTGCCGCGCCCGGGGGTAGAGCGACCCGCCCGCCAGGGAGACCCCACCTCCCCCCACTCGTGAGTGCAGCGTGATCCAGCTCCACAGACAGCACCCCCCCACACACACACGTCCCTGGGAGCAGGGGGAGTTGCCAGCTGTCCCCGCCCAGCCAGGAGCTGTTCGAGAGGCTGAAATGGTTATTTTGGCCTGGCTGATGAGTCAGACACCCCTGCCCGCTGGTCCTCCCTATGGCCCATCTGTGCACCATCCTCCACGTAGCCACACCCTGTCTGTCCCCCAACCCGAGTAACCACATGCTGCCGGCCCCCCCAAGTCCCAACACCCACACACTGCCTGCAACCCAAATCCCAGCACCCATACACTGCCTGTCCCCCCGCAAATCCCAACACCTAATGCTGCCTAGCCCCCAAGTCCCAACACCCAACGCTGCCTGCCCCCAAGCATCAACACCTACATGCTTCCTGCCCCAAGTCTCAACACCCACACTCCACCTGGCCCCCGCAAGTCCCAATGCTGCCTGGCTGCAGAACACCCAACGCTGCCTGGCAAATACCAGCCATGGGCAGCCAAAGAGAATCTACTGTGAGCCAGGAGCGTTTTGTAGGTCTTTTGATTATATCGATTGAAAACGACCTGTGTAAAGAAATGGACTTTACTGACATAATTGAAGAATGTGCTGCCAAAAGAGCTAGACAGCTATAGTAGACTTAAATACAAATTAAAATGTTTAATTATTAATGCAGACTTGTGTTTAAGAATGAATTACAATATAATTAAAATAAAAATTATCCAACTAAATTAAGTTTCTATCAAATTTACCCAATTCACATTTAATATGAAAAATAGCCTTCAATTTGCGCATTTGATGCATTTTTCCATTTTGTCTCCAAAGGGGGGCCCCCCAAAATTGTCCTGCCCTGGGCCCCGCAAAACTCTCATCCGCCCCTGATGGCGGGCGCAGAACAGGGCTCTACTACACACACACACACACACACACACCAGTATCTGTACTGACTCCAGGTGATAAGATACCTGCTGCTAATACCACCCTCACATGGCTCCTCACAGCACCCCAGCTGCCCCAACCATGGTGTAGGCAGGAAATTGTTACACCAAACTGACAGAGGGAGGAACAAAGGCTGAGAAAGGCAAAGGGCTTTGTCTAGTCACTCAGAAGCCCTGATTCTGAAACTCACCCTCAGTCTGGAGTTTCACACCCTGACTGATCAGAATAAAGTGACCTCTAATGAGGTACAGACCCACAGCCCTGCCTAGGGATTGCTCAGCCAGTTGTTCAGAAGAAGTAGAACAGGGGTGTGCAAAGATTTAACCCTCCTGCCATGGGCCATGCCACTCTCCTGGGAGAGGGGGAGGGGCTCTCCATGGCACACCCTATGGACCACCTGTTGCTAATGGACATTTACTGTTAATTAGAACATAAGAACAGCCATACTAGGTCAGACCAAAGGTCCATTCAACCCAGTGTTCTGTCTGCTGACTGGGGCCAATGCCAGGTATCCTAGAGGAAGTGAACTGAACAGGTAATGATCAAGCAATCTCTCTACTGCCAGCCATCTCCACCCTCTGACAGACAGAGGCTAGGGACACCATTCCTTACCCATCCTGACTAATAGCCATTAAGGGACTTAACCTGTTTTATAATGTAAATTAAACTGATCTCCCCACCTGCAGCACTAGCAAAATGGCTCAGATGTAATTATATAAAAGAGAACTAGATAAATTCATGGAGGTTAAGCATTTTGACTTGCTTGCGTTACTTTGTCAAACTTCATTTTAAATAAAGTAAAACATAATGTCCAACACAAAAGATTTAAACGTTTTCTTTATTTAAGGCAGGAGTGGAGAATCATTTTTTGGTTGGGGGTAACTGATCCTCGGGAGGGGGGGGGGGGGAAAGAGAGAGAATCAGCTAGGCACCACACAAGTGAGAAAAAAAAAAACCCTCCAAAACTTCCCAAAGCTCACTGATGCTGTCTTAACTAAGACACCTTACTCTAGTGCCCCAGCCTCATGGGGTGAAAGGAAGGGAAGAGGGAGGGGGAGGGAGGGTCACGGCTTCCCACAGACCAGATTCACTGTTCTGGGGTCCTGGAGTTAGTGGATTTTATGGACCTCCTCAGGCTCTAAGATGGGACAAAAAAGAGGGATACAGTGTGCGAGCCAGGGCTGACAGAAGAGGATAGGGATGGGGTGCAGGATCTGGGAGGGAGCTAGGGTACAGAAGCTGGCTGGGAGTGCGGTGTCTGGCCAGGTGGAGGAAACAAGAAGGTGTGGCAGGGTCAGTCTCCCTCCTGAGACCCTGACCACTGTTCTGTCCACGGTCCCACACTGAGGGCTGCAGCAGGGCCCTCACCTGCAGAGTTTTTGTCCCTGGGCCTTCCTGGCCCTTAGCATAAAGGATGTTGTATGGTGCTGAAGCCCTGGGCCAGTCACGTCTGACCAGAAAGCCCTCTTTTGGCCCCGAAGTGTGGGGGATAAGGGAGCCCTCCAACACCCCCACTCAACTCCTCACCTCCCCCTGTAGCCTTTAGCAGGGCTGCTGGTCCTGCTCCTCCACTCTGAGTCTTCTTTACACTGGGTTGTTTTCCTCCTCTCCATGCTCCTCCTCTCCCTCAGGGAGGGTTTTTAAAGAGGCCCGTGGCAGCCCCAATCAACTTCACCTGGCCCTTAATTGATTTGCATCCACACTTTCTCAGCTGCCCCTAATTAGCTAGGATTGCTGTTGTTCCCTCTGCTAGGGCAGCCTTTCTCCCCTTCCCCCAAGTCCTTTAACCTGCTCTGTCAAAGGGAAGCAGCAGTATGTGGCCAGGAAAGATAGGGTGTCAAGAGTAAGCTGGGGGTGCTGGGTGTTGGTGGGGGAGGAAAATGGGGATTGGGATGGGAGGGGCTCTGGGTATGAGGGGGAACATTACCTGCCTTCGTGCCCCCTTGCATCAATATATTGCGTCAAGCTGTCCCAGATGCCCTGGAGGAAGGCTTTGCTGCTGCGGCAGCCACGAAGTCCAGGGCCAGCCCCGGAGGCCAGAGGCACCACTGCTACAGCCATGCAGCTGCAGCTCAGCCCTGGAGGCCAGAGGCTTTACTGCTGCAGCCATGTAGCTTGTGACCAAAGGTGCCACTGCCACAGCTATGCAGCCCAGAAACTGCCCCAAAAGCACCCCTGCCATGGCCACATGGCCCCAGAAGCACAAGATTCTATGGCTGTGGCCATGAGCCAGCCTTTGAGGCCAGAGGTATAGTGACAGCAGTATGTCGGCCTCTGGGGCTGGCCCCACATCGTGTGGTGGAGTCTAAGCCCCAGGGCTGCCTCCTTTCCACTGCCTGCACAGCACGAAAGGGCACAGCTGAGCTCCTTCCTTTACAGCACACGCCCGTTGGGGGCAGGGCCTAGCACTGTCTCACGGGCAGGATCAAAGCACTAGGTGGGCCAGATTCTGCTTGCTGAGAGGTTTTCCCCACTTCTGGTATTGGGTTTCTCCCCATGTGGCTTCTTCTATGTCTAACAAGCTGTGTTCTCCAACTGAAACTTTTCCCACAGTCAGAACAGCTGAAGGGTTTCTCCTATGGATAAGTAGTGAGCATCGACTGAAGCTTTTCCCAGTGAGAGCAGGTGAAGGGTTTCTCCCCTTTGTGGCTTCTTGAATGTCTATTAAGGTGCGATCTGTAACTGAAGCTTTTCCCACAGTCAGAGCAGATAAAGGGTTTTTCCCCTGTGTGGGTTCTCTTATGGGTAAGAAGATTTGACCTCCGACTGAAGCTTTTCCCACAGTCAGAGCAGATAAAGGGTTTATCCCCTTTGTGGCTTCTCCTATGGGTAAGAAGATTTGACCTCCGACTGAAGCTTTTCCCACAGTCAGAGCAGATAAAGGGTTTCTCTCCTGTGTGGCTTCTAGAATGTCTATTAAGGTGCGAGCTGCAACTGAAGCTTTTCCCACAGTCAGAACAGATAAAGGGTTTCTCACCTGTGTGGGTTCTCCTATGGATAAGAAGAAGTGAGCTCTGAGTGAAGCTTTTCCCACAGTAAGAACAGCTAAAGGGTTTCTCTCCTGTGTGAGTTCTCTTATGGATAACAAGGTGTGATCTTCGATTGAAGCATTTCCCACAACCAGAGCAGCTGAAAGGTTTCTCTCCAGTGTGGACTCTCCTATGGATAAGAAGAAGTGAGCTCTGACTGAAGCATATCCCACAGTCAGAGCAGCTGAAAGGTTTCTCTCCTGTGTGGATTTTCTCATGTCTGACAAGATTTGAATGCCGACTGAAGCATTTCCCACAGTCAGAGCAGCTGAAGAGTTTCTCCCCCCTGTGTGGGCTCTTTCATGTGTAATAAGAGTTGCAGTGTCACTGCTAGCACAGAGTGACTGTTGATGGGGGGATTTTCTGTTGAACAATTTTTGTGTTTGTTTTTAAACCTCTGCTTCTGTGACTGGATTTACCCTGCCCCTCTCCTGGATGGTTTCCCTGCAACCTGTGTGGGCTGCACTGACTCTTACAGGTCTCTCCTTGCTCAAGACTCTGACAAGCATGCCCTTCAGCTCTACCCAATAACATCCCACAAGCAGGCATTCGCTCAAGTCCTTCCTGCTGAAGATTCTTCTCCTGGTTCTCACTCAGCATCCCATCACCTGCTGGGACAGAGAGAATCCAGACAGGAGTCATTCCCTGTGCTGAGCTGAAAGGAAACTCTAAAACAAATAGAAAAGGGGGAACATGCCCAAAGAACGGCTGGAAAGACTGAATAACCATGAGCTGAGTTCACCCTTATTACCCTTCCCTCCACCCAGCACCCTCAGACTGAAGTTTCAAGACAGAACTGATGAAAATGCACAAGTGATATCTGCTAGGAGGATACAGAAATTAGTTTCTGAGTCAGTTTAGCTGATTGTTCACCTTCACAGGTGTCCCTGCTGATGTCCCCTTCCTCACTGCCCTGGAGAACTGGGATCCGCAGCTCTTCCCTTCCGTCCACCCAGAAGATCACATGAGTTTTGAAGACTGGAAATCCTGCTCAGTGTGCAATTAAACAAGAGTTGATCTTGTTCATTAAGGTCTGTGCCATTACTGATTCCAGAGCCATGATTGCAGTCATCCATCCTGAGAGGATCCTTCCCCACCTTTCAGGGACTGGGGTCTGGCTGGTACAAGATCCCAGGACATACTCACCTGCAGGAAAAGTGCATACCCCTGCTTCGGGAATTGCCCAGCTGATACCCCAGGTGAGCTGAGCACTCAGTTGCACACTCTAGGGTACAACGCCCTCAGGGCCTGTCCTGCCCGCAGATGAGCAGTCCGCGATTATGCAGCCGAACCGCAGGATATTTAAAACCCCGCTTCATTTGCAATTTCGTATGTCTACATTTGCATTCCTCCCTCGAAAGACATACCTAAGAAGAGCTCTAGGGAGGGTTGGCACATCTGACACTGAGGCCCCCAGGCAGGGCTCAGACTGCAGCTGCCACATTGCAGGTCACTAGGACTTGGAGAGGAAGGACCCAGCAGAGCTCTAGCTCCCCAAGGGCTCTGTCCACAAAGCTCCTTGATGGTGGGCTTGGCTCACCCTGCTCTTTGGCTCAGATGTTCTACTTGGGCCAGAAGGAGGCAGAGGAAGTGATGTGAGCAGCAAAATGAACCCTTGGCTGGTTGCTTCATGGCGTGCCTATGGCTCCATACTTCTGATCCCAACTGCCTGTGTCTGGGGGAGCCCTGCCAGCTGCCCACAACAGCTTCAGCTTCTAAGGCCAAACAGGGCAGTCCACGCCTTCCTTCCAGGGACCCAGCATAATAGCACAAGGAGACCCTGCAGGCACTAACAACAGCTGCACCCAGCCCCACAACTCTGATACCCGCCATTCCTGCCTGGGCCCTTCCACTGACACCTCCAGCCAAGGCACTATATACGCAAGATGATGGGGAAGCACGCTGCGACCTTGGCTGTGGGAAGAGCAGCACCACTTATGTCCTTGATCCTGCTTCCCCTGGGACAGGGCATGGAGGTGACAGTCTCTCACACAGGAGCCAGGACTACTGGGGCAGATACTTCCAACATTAGTGGTGGGGGCAATGAGGGAACCAAACCCAACCCAGCTGCTCCAGAGCCCACCCAGGTTCTCATACCCAAGGGGACAAGAATCCTTACCCAGCCAGCTCACAGCCTCATAATTCTCCTGCATCACATCCTTGTAGAGGGTTCTCTGGCCCGGGTCCAGCAGAGCCCATTCCTCCTCAGAGAAATACACAGCCACCTCCTCAAAGCTCACCGGCTTCGCCACAGCCATTTCCTCTCCCTGGCTCTGTAAGCCAGGGACTGAGCTAGAGACAGACATGGGTGTTCTGCAGCCTGGCAGGGGGATAAGAGCAATTGGAGACATTTCAGAAGGGGCTTTATTCCATTTACAGCCCCATTCTGCCCAGACTCTGTCCCTGGTGACAGACATGCTAGACTCAGCCATTGTGGGCAAAAGTTTGAGTTAGATCCCTAATCCATATTCTTTTCTCTCTGTACCTAGCTTGAGTTACAACATTACTACGCATGCAACATTCACGCTCAACCATACGATAAGCCAAACATTCACCTGCCTGAACATGGAGACAGGTTACATTTAGGCTGCTGTACTTAAAAACCTTAGTCTTCCTTCATTGATTTGAAACACAGACTATGGTTCTCTCATCTGACACAGACTTTATAAATCTTTTCCACAACAGAGAGTAAGTCAAGTTAATACAAGTATTCAGGTGCTTATTAAACACGTGTACTGAGTGCTTGCAGGATGAGATCTTAAAATACATGGATTCATGGGATAAGAAGATATCCTTAGTCATGCAGTCTGACCTCCTCTGTGGCACAAGCCATTACATTTAGCCCAATTACCCAGGGACAAAGCTGTTTTCCCAAAGCATGTTTTCTAGAAAATTGCCCAGTGTTGATCTGAAGACATCAAAAGATGGAGAATCCACCAGTTCTTCGCTCATTGGTTTCAGCAGCTAATCTTCTTCCCTATCAAACATTTGTGCCTCCTTTCTAGTCTGAAATTGTCTGGCTTCAGCTTTCAGTTATTGGCTCTCCCTGAGACATATCCATTAGACCAAGGGTGAGCACTACATTTTGATGTGTGGCGGACCGGGGAGGAAGCACTCTAAAATTTTGGAAAGCGCCTGGAGTTGCACTCTTCCATGTCATTAACTAGAGGAAATGCAAATTCTGGGATGGATATTGGGAGCATAAGGGAGTCTGGGGTAAGGGACTGCGATACAGGAGGGAGAGAGGGGTCTGGGAGGTAGTTTGGGTGAAGGAAGCAGGTATGACCTGGAGCACTGGATTAGCCAACTACTCATTAGCTATTTAAAGTAACTTTAAAGAAGTAACTTAGTGAACTAATAAGGGGCTATGAGTGTCTGACCACTGAAAATTCTTGTATATATAGATGTAGGAGGACAGAGAGTTTGAATATGAGGAGAGGGGGTCAGAGATTAGGAGGGGAAGGGAAGAGATTGGGATGCCAGAGGTAAGCTCTGGCCAGGAGACTTACCTGAGTGACTCCTGACCAGCAGCCAAGCATCTCTCTCAGGCAGGTAGGGAGCCTGCCCATCCCTCACACAGGCTGCAGGGCCGTGTGTGTGTGTGTGTGTGAATAATTAAGAGCTGGAGGGGGCACGGTGCTTCCTTTCTGGCCAGAAGTCAGGCAATAAGACTGTCCTGGGGGTGAAAGCAGCCCTGACACCTCCCTCCCCTCCCCTCTGGGCTTTCTGAGCAGCTTGCACTTGGGGCGTGTCAAGCATTGAACCAGCCCACGGGAGCCAGATCCAATGGCTTGGCGGGTTTAATTAGGCCCATGGGCTGTATTTTGCCCAGGCCTGCACTAGACTCAACACCCCCTGGGGATCAGCAGTTTCTCACCATGAGTAGACTGATACAGTGGAAGCCAGTCAGCTCTCAGCCTATTTATTGTTTGAAACCAACCCCGTATGGAAACTGACTGAGCAGTGAAATCTGAGCCTGAAGGTGCCATTCCTTGCGTGCTTTAAATTCACCTCTTTAGCATCACACCCCACAGACCACTTTCTCAAAGTGTCCGTAGGTCCCCATGGAGTGCCCCTGGGGCTCCTCACTGATCACTGAGCGAGATTTAGGGCTGTGCGCACCATGGTTGCTGGGTTTGGTTGGTAACTTTAATGACAACCCCATGAAGATGTTTTCACAAGGAATTTTCTCATTATGTAAAGAATCCCCACCTGCAAACTCACCCTGTCTGAAAGCTCCCAGGAATTTTCCTCTTGCTCTCTCCAGTGCAGAGGGCAGAGTGTCTAGTGGGGGAAGGGATTAGAGAAGTGAGATTCCAGGCTCTCCTATTTATAATAGCCCCACTCTGAACTCTGCATTTCAATTGTATCAGAGTCCAGACAGAGACACACTCAGGTGTCTAATATGAAAAGGTCTGAAACCTTCTGTCTCCTCTCTCATCCAGGAACCTCCCAGCAATGGAACCAACATCCCTGCAGCCTCACCCCCATTCCAGGAGAAACAAGCTGTAAGTGAGATTTACTTTTTCCCTCCTTGTCCCTTCCCACTTGGTGTCTCAGTCACTTGCAGCCTCTTGTTATAACCTAGAGCTGTGGTGGCGGAAGGTGTTGCCATCACAGGAACTTTACCCATTTTGATCCCTTTGACACTAATGGGAGTGTTCAGAGTTTACAAACCCCTGGCTCAATTTGCAAGGAGTTGGGTCTGTTTACTCAGGGTATGTCTAGACTGCATCCCTCTGTCGGCAGAGGAATGCAGATTAGGCAGGTCGACATTGCAAATGAAGCGGGGATTTAAATATCCCGTGCTTAATTTGCATAAAAAGAGCCACCGTTCTTGCCGACTCAGCACTTTGTCGGCAAAAAGAGGCAGTGTAGGGGGGATCTGTCGAGAAAAAAAGCCTTTTTCAACAGATCCCTTATGCACGGGATATTTAAATCCCCGCTTCATTTGCAATGTCAGCCTGCCTAATCTGCATCCCTCTGCTGACAGAGGGATGCACTCTAGACATACCCTCAGTGTCTCTAAGCAGAGCAGCATGATGGGGCTGTCATTCTCCATGTGGGAATTGTGGCAGGGGAAGGTTGGTTGCACAGCCCAGATTCAATAGTCTCAGATACATAAACCACTTTCCCCATATCCATCCCTTCTAGGTACCTTTGAACTCCCTCAGAGTCTCCGACAGTGCAATCATTTTCTGGGAGAAACCCCTGACTTGTTCTTCTAGTTCAAGAGAAATCTCCTCTGGTGGCTGGAATTGCCCCGTCTCACACCTGGACAGAAACAAGTCCATGTGATTGTATTTCATTTACTGATAAGTTCTGGTGAGTGAGTCTCAGCTCTAACAGGCCTGGAGTTAGAATTCCTCTAATTCCCCCAGCCTGACAGCAGGGGCAACACAGTCCATGGCTGTGCAACCTTCCCCTCAAAGGTCCCACTGCTGTTCTTCACCTCTGGCCCAGAGAGACCAGTTGGGGGACAAAAGTGGAATTGAGAATCCATGTCCATCTCACTCCTTGGCCTCCACCTGGGAACTGCCTGGCCCTCAGTACCGTAAGGGCTGTAGAAATTTGCCCACTGGGAACTAGACTGAGACACCAGCTCCCCCTTCCCTAGCTTCTTCCACACAGGTATCCAAACAGGCTTCAGGTGGGACAGACTCTTGATCCCTGCTGGCCTGGGCTAAACGTGCCCAGCAGTGACAGGCCCATGTTCCATCCCCCGAGTCCTGAGGAAGCCAGTCCCCAGGGAGGTGACAGCTCTAGGAAGCACTCGACATCAGACTGTGCCCTGAATGGGGAATTCCAGAGTCTACTGTGCGAGGGTGAGACACTCAGAATTAAATGAGTCAGAGACATCTGTATTCAACATCTGGTGCTAACATCAACTCCAAGCTCTTTCTCTGTGTGGTGCAGCATGAGAGGAGCGAGAGCAACGTACCTGCTCAAGGTGCTTCTGACATCCTAGAGAAAACAGACAGAAAAGAATCTCAGTCCCATCGGACACACACAGGGGACCTCAGGGAAGGGATTCTGCAAATATGGGGAAGAGAGTCCCTGGCCTGGCCCCAGGGTCATGGATTCCCTGAGCAAATTGGGCTTTGCCATCTCTAATGTCTCTGTGCCTGTAACTCTGCAAAGCACAACAGTCACTCACATGTCATCAATGCACAAGGTGTTACACTGAGATCTGACAGCTGGACCCCAGCGCTTGTGATACAGGAGACTCCTTGCCCTGTGTAGGAAGCTGGGATGTTTCTCCCTCAGTCTCACCTGCAGGAATTCAGTCGCTGGCTTCTGACACTTGCCCTCCAGCTCCCCTATAAGCTCACTAAGATGGGAAATCTGTGCAGAGAGTTTCCTGAGTGCACCAGTCTGGACCCTCCCAATCTCCTCATCCAACTTCTCCAACTGGGCTAGCAGGAGTCGCTCTTGATCCACCAGGAACTGCTGCAGCTGCTGAAATTCAGCCACAATCTTCTGCCTCTCGGCTTGTGTTTGTTTCTGTATGAAAACAGGGAGAGGGCTGTTTGGGGCATGGATGGAGCCCGGGTCCCTTTCATTGGGAGGTGAATGCACAGCACAAGAACTTCTTGGAAAAACCGAAAATTTGTGATATTTGACTCTACTCTGTGGGCACGAGGCAGAGCATCTCTCCCAGCATCTCCTTTGGCCCCTGTGTCCCTCTGAAAGGGATGTTCCCATGTCTGTCATGGGCAGCATTTTCTGTTTTTTATGGGCACTGGGAATTCAGATCCGGAGCAGCAGGAGGCAGGACTCAGCACCAGCCTGAAAGAAATACTCAGGGAGGAAAAAGAAGCAAACATTGTAATGCACCAAGTGAGCAGACCCAGCAGACAGCCCTTCAGGGGGACATTCAGCTCCCTCAGGGATGATTTCTGGGAAAGTCACAGGGGTGGACATTAACTCATCCACTGACAAGGAAGCTAAGAGCCTGTCCACACACGGAACTAACCCAGCAATCCATGATCCAGGAGAGATAGAAACTAGCCCAACCTCACCAAGGCCACACAGGAGTCTGCCTCTTAACACAGCCCTCCCACTGCTAGTCCCTGCTGGTCCATAACCACAGGCACCTACCAGACACTCCTGGCTTTTCCCTTCTGCTGTCGCTTTCCATCTCAGCAACTTTTCTCTCTCTTCCCTCAGAGTCTTCAAATGCGCTTCCAATTTTTCCTGAAGAAACAGAAATAAGCACCAGGACAAACCCCATGAGATGTTGGGAGCCCGTTTGTCTGCCTTTAAGCTGCACAGTCCAGTTTTGTGGAGCTCTGTCTCAGTCTAGCAGGGACTCAGCCCTGCATGTGGCATTATCCATAGAAAAAGAGACAGGAGGAGACTGTGGATGTAGCAGATGCCTTTCAGGGTGGGGGACAGATAGGTGGAGGCACCTTCGTAAAGAATGATGCAGGTGGGGATGTGGGAGGTAAAACGAGTAAAAAATATCAATCACGTAACCGGTTACAATTTTATCAGTGACAGTATTTTTAACCTCCTGACAGGCAAGGCCGGTAGCAGGCCTGGTCTCTCCTGGGGGGCAGAGCTCTCTCGTGGGATCTGCTGGGGGTGGCCACGAGGACTGCCGGCAGATGGGGACTCCCAGCAGCTGCAGACTGACGTTAGATGCCAGGGGAAGTGGGCACTGCCGGGGACAGGGGGGAGTTGAACTGGTAACTGGCACCGATAGCATTAGCGCATCAGTTAACCAGTTTGAACTCTGGCTACAACCCAGTCCAAGCCCAGTGGTGTCTGGCATGGCCCTGAGCTGCCTGGAGTGGTGCTGTGGGTGGACTCAAAGCGCTCGGGGCCCCACTAGGTGTCCAGGCCAGCGACCTCCTCTAGTGCCCGTGGCAGCATCTGAGTTTAACCCCTCATGGAGCAGCCCAGGAGTTCAGCATCCCAGTGGGAAACCTCCTCTCCCTGCTGGGCCTGGGGCCTGTAACAAAGCGTCTTTCCCTCCAAGGGCCACACTTCATTACTCTTCAGTGATGCTGAGGGGCAGGGGGAATGCAGCCTAGTCATTAGTGTAGCCTTGGAGTGAGCCTGGAGACAGCAAGGCTCAGAGTTAAACTCTGTCACTGCTTTGCTTGGTGACCATGAGGGAACTTGTTGCCCTACTTTCCCTTCTCACCATTTGTCTAACTATACTGTGACCTGCTCAGAGAAGGGACTGTCCCTTGCTGGGTGTTGTGCAGCGCCCTGATTCCATTGTGGGTCTATAAAGCAAATGACTGCTTCTCAGCCAGTCAGTAACAGCTTGTAACCTCCTCTTCTCCAGTCCTAAGGCAGCTCACTCCCATAGACTGGCCTGTAGCTCCTGTGAGCTAAACCTCTCTGATTGTTAACACCTTCCCTTGTGCAAAATCCCCTTCTTGTCACCAGTGAGGGCTGGGTTTCAGGATTCAGAGCCTCAGAGACATTTCCCACAACAGGGATCTGTAAAGACTTGATGTAAGTTGCCACAAAGCCAGAGCATTTACTTTTTTACAGAATCTCTTGTACCATGAAGGCTTTAAAGAGCCATGTCACACCTCTGCCAGGTAACAGTCAATGAAATTAGCCTCTAATTAAAACCCAACCTTATTTCCCATTACACTGGACAGCAACTCTGTACCTTGTACTCCTGGGCAGCTTCCTGTATAGGTGCCACCGTTTGATCCTGGGATCTGTCACACCCCGCACAGATGGGAGTTTGATCCTCTTCAGAGAACAGCTTCGGAGCCTCCTGGTGCTCTCCACACACCCTGTCCCATCTTGCTCTCTTTGCTGCCTGGAAACTCAGCGGCTTGGCTAATTCTACCATGGTTGTCAGCTGCCGGTTGGGCCAGAGGGGGTCTCTGCTGCTCAGTGTCTCTGCACCGACAGCTGAGGGGGGCCTGGCAGGAATTGTGCCCACACTCTAGAGTGACAGGGGCTGTGAAATCCTCCAGACAGAAGGGACGCGGGCGCTTCCTCCCAGAGACTTTCCACGGGACTCTCTGCAGCCATGGCTGTTTCTGGGCTGGGGAACAGGGGTAGTTTCAATTTCCTGAGCAGTGTCAGCAGGCACTGGGATTCCAAACCTTAACGCTTTATCACCAGATTGGCAGCATCACCTCTCAAAATATGCAAACAAATAAGCTCTCAAGCAGCGTTATTCTTACCTGGCATGTGGGTCTCTCTCATTATGAGCTGAAGAATTTTCCACTGGTTTGTGTGTCAAGTAGGGGAGGGATGTTACATTTAGATTCATTGGCTGTTATTACTTTTCAAAGGTAAAGGTGCTACAGGGAGCATGGGGGCCCCCCAGGAGGACTCCCCAGCTGGCCCCGGGGCTGCACATGGTGTTTCAAAGAGGCAGCCCAGGGCATGGCCGCAGCCTCCAGGCAATGCTGCCATTTTAAAGCCCCCCCTCCCTCTTCCCCTGCAAGAGCCAGGTGAGCAGTGCAAGGGCAGGTACAGGGATGCTGCAGTTATTGCCCCGCCCCTCCGGACCCCTCACCCCCACCAAACCACCCCCTTACTGTGAGCCAGGCTCAGCGTCTTCTGACAGAAGGGGGGGGGGAGGCGTGGGGACTCATTGACTCGTCTATTGACAGACCATCAGCATTTGCTCCTCATACAGGCCACCAACCGTTCACATCGCTACACAGGGCCGGGGGGGGGGGTGAGCAACTAGCCCCCCATCTGGCGGAGCCAGAGCTGGTGCTGGGAGAGGGGGTCCCAGCACTGACCCGCAGTGCGGGGGAGGGGGCTGCAGCGTGGGGAGGAGCGAGCCCGGCTACCGGGCAGCAAGTGCCCAACGCAGCCACAGCGGGAGCCCCTCGGCCAGGGGCGGGGCGGTGGGATTCCATCGGCCCGTCAGTCACGTGCCTGCCCGCCCCGCCCTTAGCCATTGTCCCCGCGGCAGTTGGAGCCCAACGCACCAACACGGGCTGGGCCGGGCCGGGCCGGGCCGGGCCGGGCCCCGAGATTTGGGTCCAAAAGGGATCCCCCGCGGTCCCCGCAGCGATTGAACCCGCCAGCCCCGCCTCCTCGCCGAGCCCCTCACCCCGCTCGCCGCCTCCGAAGCAGCGCGACGAATAACGGCCCCAACCGCTCCCGCAGAATTCGTCCAGGACAGTGTGCGGCGCATGCGCGGTGGCGGCCACCTCTCTACCCGCGCGAGCAGTCAGACGCTCCTGCGGCTTCCGCCCAGGGGCCAATCGCAGCGGGGCCTGGTTAGGGGCTGGGAGCGACGGGCGGGGGAAGACGCATTGAAAACCCTGCCGGGGCGCTGAGGAATGGGGGGGGCTCAGACCGCGCGTGCGCAGCGCATCAGTGACTCCACTCCCGGATCAGCGCCGGGGCGTAGCTCAGACCGGGAGCTGCCTGGCCACTCCCCCGCCCCGCGGGGGTTGGACGGGCCGGGCCCGGGACCTGGCACTGCGTGTCACAACACGGGGGGGTTCGCCACGTGCCGGGAGGGGGGTGGAGCCAGAGGGGCTGCCGCGGGGCGGGGGGCTTGTGCTGGTGTTGCTGCGCGTTCAGTCCGACGGGGCCTTTCCCTGCCTTTAGTCCTCGGGGGCGGGGATATTGTTTCCGCCCCACCCTCTCCTGCTGCTGCTGCGGCGGCGGCGGCTGGTGGGGCATATTCTGACACGGTGCGGCCCAGCCCCCCGGGAGGTTAGTGCCCTTAGATAGTTATGGGGAGGGGCGAAGTGCGAGCACTGGGGCCAAGGGAGTAGCCCCCCTGCAAACGGAGCAGCTGCCCTTGGTCTGAGGTGGGGGGCACCCAAAGCGGGTTCACAGCCTGGGGGTGTGACGGTGCGTTGGGGTTTCCCCTCTCCTGCACCCCCGTAGTGGCACGAACAGACTCCACCAGCCAGTAGGATTGAGGGCGTTTATTGCTTCTCCCAGATACAGAACAGCATAGATGTAATCTGGTTACAGGAACTGGGGCTAGGAGGCTTCAGGGCCCCCCCTTTAGATGGGGGGTGGCTGGGCCCTACAATCCCAGCCCCCCTCCCTAGCCCCTTCTCCCCTGCTTCCCAGACAGAAACTGACCCTTCCTCCCAGCCCTGCCCCCCAGCCAGGTGTTGGTCTCTGCCTTCCTCCATTTGTCTCTCTCTCCCTGGGAGGCTGAGCCTGGGTGTCTGGGTTAATACACATTTGGGAGAGTCAGTGAGAATCTCCCATCACAGCGCAGGGGAACCCCGGGTCACAGAGCAGACAGCACCCCCATTATGCCACAAGGGGGTAGCTGGGGGGGGGGCGCAGAGCAACTCTGAGGATGGGCAAGGCGGGGTGGGAGCACCAGACAGTCAGACAGAAAAGGGCAAACGTGTGGGGGGGGGGGGAGGCGGATCAAAACGGAGTGAATCACTGGGAAGAGTGTACACAAACATCCCCCCACCCCACCCATGCCTGGCCCAGCCTCTGACCCAGGCAGCAGGGCATCCTTTGGGGGAACATAGTCACAGGAGCAGCGTGGGGGGGATGGAGCCAGAAGACTCCAGGGCAGTTGGGGGAACAGCAGCGGGGAAGGGGTAGCAGCTGGGACAGGCAAAGTGGGGCTGAGTTTCAGTGGGGGATGTGGCTCTGCCCTCAACCCCAGTGACCCAGTTGTGCCCTGTCACTGGCACAGAACAGCCACGTGCCTGCCCAGGCCCTAGCTGTGTCTGAGCAATGGGGACAGCTACCCCTCTGGGGCCATTGGGCCTGAGCTTGTAGGGCCTGAGGGGAGGGGAACGTGAGGGGCTGGAGAAGGCATCTGTGGTCACTCTGGGTCCTGCCCAGGGAAACCAGGCAACAAAGCAGAGAGCAGCCCCCCTGGGGAGGGGGTGTAGCAGTCCTTATCACCCCCATTCTCCACCCCACCTGGGGCAGTAAAACAGCCTGTTGGGAATGGCCAGCCCTGCCTTAGCAGCTGGGAGACACTGGTCCCCAAATGGGTCCTGGCTCTGATGATCATTAATGACAGGGTGAGTCACATGCCTCAGCAGCACATCGCTTTTATTGGGTGCAAAGGGGAACAGAATTTGATTGTGAAACATGAGGAGTAAATAGGGGGGGTTAATCCCTTTGCCCCTTCAGCCCCCCAATAAGGAAAATGACTCAGGGCAGCAGCTTCCCTCCAGAAAGGGGACGATGCTGCAATTAAAAGCTGTGAGGAAAACCCCCAGAGCTGAGAGGATGACATTGGGGAAAACCCCACTGCATCTGCGGAACAGTGAACACACCTAAGAAAGCAGGAGCAAACGATTTGCATAGATGCCCCATGGTCCCTCCCCTGTCCCAGCTCACTGTAAGGGACACAGTCCTTCAGCTCCTGCCTACGCCTATAAACGGGAGCAGCGCCGGCTTCTGGGTGCCTTAAGAAACCCTTGGCCCTGTAGCATCTGAGAGACTAGCAAAAAATCTGGAGAGTGTCATGAGCTTCTGTGGCACAACCCACTGCCTCAGATGGCAAACCCGGAGCAGTGGGTGGGCCCATGAAAACGCGTTGGTTTTTAAGCTTCTTTTAGTTACAGACTAACACGGCTCCCCCTGAGACTTTTAAACAGGCAAGATTCTGTGTCTGTACCTGCCTGGGAGTTTTTTTAGGTAGCTTGGTGCTTGTTTGGGGGCATTTCTGGAGCTCTGACTTCTGTGGGGCTTTTTTACTTTCTTCATTTCTGTCCGGTGAGTGTGATTGACTCCCAGTTGTGCAACCTACTTAGAAAAAAAAAAAGCAGCTTGAACAGGCTATGCTGCGTCCTAACTCTCAGAAATGAAACCATCCTGCAAGGCCGGGTTGCGGAGGGGCCATGGCTGCCAGGGACCTGGCCAGGAGCTTCCAGGATGAGGTGACGTGTCCCATCTGCCTGGAGTATTTCGCAGACCCGGTGACTATTGAGTGTGGGCACAACTTCTGCCAGGCCTGCCTTAGCCGGTGCTGGGGGGAGTCGGAGCCCAACTTTTCCTGCCCCCAGTGCAGAGAGACCACCCCGCAGAGACACCTGAGGCCCAACCGCCAGCTGAGCAACCTGGTGGAGCTAGTGAAATGCCTGCAGCTCCGAGTGGGGCCAGTGCCCAAGGGGCAGCAAGGGTGCGAGAAGCACCAGGAGGTCCTGAAGCTCTTCTGCCAGGTGGATCAAGCCCCCATCTGTGTGATCTGCAGAGAGTCCTGGGAGTACCGCACGCACACAACGGTGCCCATCGAGGAGGCTGCCCTGGAGTACAAGGTAGCGACCAGGCTGTGCAGGGCGGGGAGTTACAGGGGTAGCAACAGAGCCCCCTGCATGTGTCTGACCTGCCCTGGGTAGAGCCAGGGGCCTGCCTGGGACCACGACCCAGCCACATGGGGCTGGGCCAAGCCCAGCAGCGCTGCTGGGGAGTTACCCGTGGGCTGGAGAGGGGGGACCTGTTCCTCCAGCCTCACTGCTCCATGGCACTGTTCTCGCTGGGCACAAGCCAATGGCCCCAAGCAGCCCCCAGAGCCGCTGTCTGTGTTTGCAGGAGCAAATCCTGAGAGGCCTGCAGTGTCTGTGGGAGGAGAGAGACGCACGCCGGGGCCTTGAATCCGACTGGGCCAAGGAGAGCGAGGGGCTCCTGGTAGGTGCCCAGCCCTGCCCAGCTGCTTTACACAGGGGGGGCAGCGACAGCAGCCGGGGGTCTCTGTGCTGGCTGGTGTCTGGGTCGGTCAGAAGGTTAAAGGGTTTCAGGGTCGATGCAGGGACACAGCTCAGGGTCTCTTCAACCAGTGGGGGGGCAGCCTTTGCTCAGAGCTACCTAGTGTAAATCAGGAGAGTGACCCCACTGGGGTTTGGGTCAGGCTCCTCTGTTACCCTGGCGTTAGTTCCCACTGGGGTCAGTGGGGTTCAGGTCAGACTCCTGGAGGACCCTGGTCCATCTGCCTCTGGGGTCAGTGGGTTCAGCCCAAGCTGACTGGGAATAGCCTCTGGTTCTGCCTCTCTCCTGCAGGAGACAGGGGCGAGGCCTGTCAAACTGCTGCAGAGAGGTGGCAAGGTCAGGCTGAGGGGAGATTTGTGCTGAGCCCAGAGGTGTGAGTGTCAGACACACCAGGGATGCCAGCGGCTGGTTTGGGCACCATTTGCCAAGGCCTGGGCTGCACCTCAGTCCATGGGCGGTGAGTTATATGGGCTCGTGGTGCCCATGCTCCAGCACTATTCAGAGCCGGGGACCCTGCTCCAGCAACATTTAGAGCTGGGTCTCTCCCCCGGCCCTGCCTGGAGCGGGCCCCAGCCCCCACCTGCCAGCCCCCGTGCATCTTCCCACCCCAGCCCCAGAACGTCCCCCCCCGGCCCCGGACCGTCCCTGCCGTGCGCAGCTTTCAGTCTGGCTCCCCCTTGCCAGCTGCTGCTGCCATGCGTGGCGTTTGCAGGTGAGCGGGGAGACACCCGGGCGTGATGTGACATCACGGCCCGGGACTTTAAAACTGCTCGGCGTGGCACTGCGCCACGCAGCCTGGCTCTGGGTTCAAAGTCCGGGGACTTCTGGGGCCCAAGCGCAGACTCTGGCCCTGCAAGGTGGAAGGTAGAAGGTAGGGGAGAGGAAGGGAAGGGGGAACACTAGGGGGAAGGGGTGGGAGAGGAAGAGGCTTGTGTGAAGGGGAAGGGGTGGGAGAGGAAGTGGCTTGTGCAGAGGGGGAGGGGGAAGAAAGGGGAAGGTACCAAGGGGCAGGGTGGAGGAGAGACAAATGCCAGGGGTCCAAGTGCAGACAATGAGGAAAAGGGCAGGAGGGGAGGTGTCAGTGGGAGTGGGGACAGAGTGATGCTGGGAGAGGAGAGCATTGTAAGGGCATTGGGGGCTACAGGGGGGAGGGGAGGTGCTGGGAGAAGGGGTGGGCATGAGAAAGGTGGGGATGGAGCAAGTCATGTGAAGGCACAGAGGGCATGAGGGGAATGGGGGCAGAGAGTGGTGAGGGGGTGGGCATCAGGGAGAAAGAGGGCAAAGGGGCAGGGACAGTAAGGGAAGGGGGGGCACCAGGAGGGTGCAGGGCTAAGGGAAGGTGCAGGTGCCAGGAGATTCTGGGGGTGAAGCAGAAGGGCAGACACCTGCAGGGGAGGGACCAACACCAGAGGAAAGAGGCAGGGAAGGTGTGTAGAAGGAGGTGTTAGAAGAGGGGATGAGGAGGGGTAGCTCACATGATCAGAGTGGGGCTACTGGAGGAGTGGGCACAGGAGGGAGAGAAGGGCTGGTGGAGGGGGGACAGGTCACAGGAGGGCTGAGGGCAGTGAGAAGGGCAGGAGTCAGGACAGCAGACGAGGGTGAGGAGTTGGGGGGGCACCAGGAGAGCTGATGGAGCAAGGGGAGGAGACATGGCAGCAGAGAGAAAAGGTAAAGGTTTATAAAGTATTTATTAATAACTTAGGTGCCACAGTGGCACATCCAAACAAGCCACATGAACTCAGTACTGGTGCACAACACAATTCATTCTGCTCACGGGAGGAAACTCTTAGGCTATGTCTGCAATGGCGGCTTCTTGCACAAGAACATCTTGTGCAAGGGTTCTTGTGCAAGAAGTCTTGCGCAAGAACATGTCCACACTGCCATGTACGAGCTGTGCTTTTGCGCAAGAGCATCCATGGCAGTATGGATGCTCTCTTGCGCAAGAAAGCTCCGATGGCCATTTTAGCCATAGGGGTTTCTTGCGCAAGAAATCCCTGCCGAGCATCCACACTGCCCTCTTGCACAAGAGAGCTTACACCTGTTAGAAAAGAGCGTAGCTCTTGCGCAAGACGCCCTCTCTTACCACACCGTACTGTAAATTTCCTTGCACAAGAGCAGGCGGGCAGTGTGGATGCTCTGCGGGTTCTTGCGCAAGAACGGCTGTACTTGCACAAGAAGCCGCGAGCGTAGACATAGCCTTAGAGGGAACACTTCCCCCAGCCTCTCTGTCCCCGAGTTAATGTCACACGCATTGGGTTAAAGCAATTTCAGGATAGTTGCATGAGGGGGATTTGGTGGGGGCCAAACTAATCCCTGTTGGTAGGAGGATGGTGGGAAAAGTCCTTCGAGAGGGGTGACATGATACCTTTTACTTCTGGTCATGTGTCCATCTTGCCCTGAGTGTGTTACCTCAAGAGGTCTGGTTAGCAGGGATCAGAGGGCATGGTTAACAGGGGTCGGGGGTGTGGCTAATGGGGCACCACCAAAAATTATACAAACCTGCCGTCCCTGCCTCGGTCTGTTGGTGCAGTGACGGGGGTTGGGGTGATTTTTGGTGACACTTTTGCCCTGGAACAAGACCTGGGACAGACCCAGCAGGCCTGGCAAAGACATGGAGTGAAATGCTCCGTGCAGCCCGGACAAGGCCCTGTCACTTCCCACGGCCCTGCTCACCTGCATTCCTGCCCCACCCGCTCTGTGCCCCCAGAGGCAGATGGACGTGGAGCGGCAGCTGGTGGGCTGGGAGTGTGAGTGGCTGCGGCAGTTCCTGGCGGAGCAAGAGCACCTCCTGCTGGCCCGGCTGGGAGAGCTGGACAAGGAGATTGGGAGGAGAAGGGAGGAACACGCCACTTGCCTGGGCAAGGAGATTTCCCGGCTCAGTGCCCTGATCTCGGAGCTGGAGGAGAAGTGTCATTAGCCAGCGCTGGAATTGCTGCAGGTGAGATGGGGTCAGACACGCCCAGAGCCCAGCGCGGGAAGGGGATGCCCCTGAGTCACTGGGGGCTCACAGGGTAACTCAGCGCAGGGAGCAGGCCTGGGGTGGCTGCAGGGCAGGGGCCCCAGGGCTGCAGAGAGACAGGAGTTTGGGCCATTGGGAAGGCTGGTCAAAAGCTGGGCCTGCCCCTCCTGCAGAGCAGCTGATCTAAAAGGGGCTCGGCTCCCCTAGCACAGCCCTTCAGTGGGTCTCCCACCTGGGGGAGCAACCTGTGGGGCAGGGGAACAGCGTGACCCGTCTAGAGCAGAGGGCTGGGCTGGGCCATGGGCACTGACTCTCTGTTCTGTCTCCTTCCCCTCTAGGGTGCGAGAAGCACCGAGAGCAGGTACGTCCAGGCTCCATCTGCCCCTCACCCCCCGTCATGCTGAGAGCAGGCTCAGAGCCTGGGCTCTGAATCCAGCCCCCCACAATGGGACTGTCTCACCCTCTGAACCCTGCCCCCTCTGTACCCACCGCCCGGGGGGCCATTGCCACTGTGAGGGTGTGAGCCACTCTGGAGGGGACTGCCCCACAGCTCTGGGATGGGGAACCTTTCCTGGGACCTGGCTGGCTCAGGGGACTGTTAATAGGGCTGAGGCCTGTCATCCCAAGGGCCTAGCTGGGACCTGGCCCCAGCTTTGGCATGGCCCATAGGGGGAGAGCTATGGGGAAAGAGCTGAGTGTCCCAGGCCAGGCCTTGGGGGGAGTGTCCCCACCCTCTGCGGAGTGACGAGGCCCCTGGGGGCTGAGCAGAGAAGCTGAGGAGCGGCTGTGCCCGGAGAACAGGCCCCTCTCTCAGCCCTGGGAGTGGCCCAGCCAGGCCCCAGTGGGGCACATGGGCTGGGCCGGGTGTGCGGGAGCCGAGCTGCATGCTGCCCAGGCTGTTTTCCCTCTGGCTGGAGAGAGGCCCTAGGCTGGGCCCAGCAGGTTGTGCCGGCAGGAAACTCCCTGGGCAGCTGAGGTCACTGGGGCCTGGGGCCCAGCCCCCGCCCGCTCCCCTGTCTGACTTTAGGGTTGCCAGATGATTTTGACAAAAATACCAGACACACTTGATCTCAGATGGGGAAGGGGAACCAGCCACAGGGGCTGGCGGGAGAGATTGGGGAGGGAACTGGCCGGTGGGGAGCAGGGCTGGCCAGGAGGAGGTCGGGAGGAGAAGGGCTAGGAGAGAGGATCGGAGGGAACTGGCCAGTGGGGAGCAGGGCTGGTCAGGAGGGGGTCGAGGGGAGAGGGGCTGACCGGGAGAGATCGAGGGAGGGGGGGAACCAGCCAGCTGGGAGCAGGGCTAGCCGGGAGGAGGTTGGGGGGGAGTGGGGCTGGCTGGGGGGGAACCGGCCGGTGGGAAGCGGGGCTAGCCCAGGTGCACGCAGATCCCGGGGCACTGCCCGTCCCGCGCATCGTCCCAGCCCAACTCCCTCTCCCCGTGGGTAGACACGCTCATGCTGTGTGAGTACATAACTACATACTGATACTCATGAAAATAATAAAACTTACTTAATTAGAAAATACCGGACATTTATGTGTCTGGTATTTTCTCAATTTGTTTCCCGGAGAGAAAACTCAGATATTGGACTGTCCGGTTCAAAACCAGACACTTGGCAACATTGTCTGGCTTTGAGGGGCTGAGGCGGGAGACCAATAACACCCTCGTGTCTCTGCAGGGGTGAGGCGGCGACGTCACCGCATCCGGCGCCCAGGTGCCCGGAACTGGAGCGGAGAATCTGGGACTTCCCAGTAGAGAACAGTCTCCAGGAAACCATGATGAGATTCCTGGGTACAGGGCAGCACTGCTAGGGGCTCCTCTCTCACTGTATAGGGGTGTGGGGAGGGGCGTGGAAAGGCCCAGCTGGGTCCCTGAGATCCCAGGGTCTGCTCGTGGGGGGGTTGGCGGGCTCCTGAGCCTGGGGTGGGGAGGGGTGGGGCTGCTCTGAGCAAAACGGCAGGATCCCAGTGGGACGTGGAAGGTGGAGAGCAGGTGCGTGGAGTGAAAGTGCCTCCCCCACTGCCCCGGTCCCTGCAGCCGCCCCCTCCTGCTGCCAAGCAGAGAGTCCCCCAGCTGCGAGGGGCAGGGAGAGGTTTCTGGGGAATGCTGGGAGCTGGTTGCCGTGGGAGACGTTGTCACAGATTCAGGGCCCGAGTCCCAGCTCTCTGGATGTTCATGGAGCCTCCCTGTCTGACACCAGCCATGCGCCTAGGCCCGGTGTCTGAACCCCTTGGGCCAGACGCTCAGAGCTAGGCAGGTACCCAGTGAGTCACACAGGTGCCTGGCAGGAGTTTCAAAAGCCCCAGAGCAGCTTGGGACCCTAACTCCCACTGGTGCCCATAGGAGTTGGGCACCTCCCCTATTCTGGTGCCGGTGAAATCCCAGGGTCTGAGTGGCTGGGGGTGGAAATGCCTGAGAGAAGCTGGTTCCTGGGCCTTACTCCCCAGGGCCCTTCCAGGGGCGCTGGCTGTGGAGAGAGGTGAGGATCCCGGGGTGCTGCCCTAGGGCCGGGCACAGCAGATGCTGGGAACCTGTTCCCCCACCCGGAGCAGCCCCTGGGTTGGGCAGGCGCGAGGGATCGGGGCAGAGGGAGCCCAGCTGGGGAGCATGGGACAGAGCAGCCGAAGGGAGTCAGAGGCGGTGGGACCCTGATCTGTGAGGAGCCAGGACAGAGCTGGGGGTGGCAGGAGGGGCCGAGGCGTTCCTGCTCCTGCTCTGGGGGGACTCTGCGGTGGGAATTCTCACCTCTCTCTGCTTATTCCAGGACTCAGGCGAGCCCGAGGATTTTCAGGTAACTGGCCTTGCTCCGGTGTCGGTGACTCCAGCTCCTGCCCCCGGGAGAGACTGGCTCCCTGCAGTGCCCCCCCGGTGCCGTGTCAGTGCCCCAGGCCTGGGAGATGGCCCGGCCCTTGGGGGAGCAGTAACCCCAGACCCTTGGGCCCACCACTGGGCATGGACCCCACAGGCCGGGGCTGGGAGCTGGGGGACCTCACGCACCCTGCTGGCAAAGCCAGGTGCTGGAGCCCAGGGGAGGGACTGGGGGATGTTATGGAGCTGGGTTGTGACTCCAGAGCTAAGGCTGAGAAATGCTTCCCATCTGAACGCTGCTCCCTTGGCCTGGGACAGGAAGTGGCTTCCCTGATCCCAGCTGGGTCCCCTCGATGCACTGCAGCCTGGGGAGAGAACTCTGGATGTGTCTGGCCAGTGGGGCTGGGCCCAGGGGCAAATCCAGGGTCTGGCTCTGGGCCCTGTCTCCTGTTTAAACACGAGGGGTCTGTCTGCTTGGCCCAGGGCAGTGAGTCTCCAAGCCGGGGGGCACTGAGGCTCTAACTGCACAGCAGGGGGGTGACTGTGTCAGCACAGGCCGGGTGCAGGCCCCAACACCTGGCGGGAGCTCAGCAGAGAAGGTCGCGTGAGATCAGCAGTGACAGCACCTGGGCCCCAAGCTCTGCAGGGCTATTTAGTGCTGGGGCATGAACCCCACAGCCAGAGTCTGCCCCTCCCCTGGCTCTGGGATGTACTTGCCCAGCTGTGTAGCTGAACCTGCTGTGCCTGCAGAGCCTGGTGTGAGACCCCCAGCATGTCTGCCTCAGGGCTGGGCGGGAGGAGCCGGGGGGTGGCTGGAGTGGTCGGTAGCTGGAGACACCTGCACCCCTGGGGCTCTGAGAGGGGCTCTGTGGCCAGTGCCTGCGCTGGGAGACGCCGGGGCAGCAGCGGAGGATCTGTGCTGCTTGCAGGGCCCAGGAGACATGTCGCTCTGAGCAGAGTTCAGGCTGCAGTTGGGTCTGTGGGCTGAGATCAGGGCCATTCTGGAGTGTCACAGATGGTACCCTGAGCCCGGCCTGCTTGTCACCGCACTGGGGGATCCCCTCAATTGGGCAGGCTAAGTACAGCTCTGTTGCCTGTTACTCAGACACTAAAAGGGTCCCAACATTTCACCCCTTTCTTTCCCAGCATCAGCTGTCCCCTCCCTTCCCCCACCTCTCCTCCACTCTGCTCCTTGCTACCTACCCCGTCTTCTCCTGCCCTGGTGCCTTCTGCACAAAACCCTTCCCTGTCCCCCCCACCCACTGGTGCCTGCCCCTTCCTTGCACCCCTCCTCCGCCACCTTCTCCTTAGTGCCCCCTGCCCCTCCCTTCTCCCTCCCCGCACCCCGCTCTAGTCCCCTAGTGTGAACTCCCTTCCTCCCTAGGGCCTGCCCCTTCCTTTGCCCCTCTGCCTGCCTGAGTCATAGACTCATAGACTCATAGACTTTAAGGTCAGAAGGGACCATTTTGATCATCTAGTCTGACCCCCTGCACAATGCAGGCCACAGAATCTCACCCACCCACTGCTAGAATAATCCTCTCACCTATATCTCAGATATTGAAGTCCTTGAAATGATGGTTCAAAGACCCCAAGATGCAGAGAATCCTCCCACTAGTGACCCGTGCCCCATGCTACAGAGGAAGGCGAAAAACCTCCAGGGCCTCTGCCAATCTACCCTGGAGGAAAATTCCTTCCCGACCCCAAATATGGCGATCAGCTGGACCCTGAGCATGTGGGCAAGACTCATGAGCCAGACACCCAGGAAAAAGTTCTCTATAGTAACTCCTATTATCCCACCATTGGCCTATTTACCACTGATAGTGAAAGATCAGTTAATTGCCAAGATCATGTTACCTCATCAAACCATCCCCTTCATAAACCCATCTAGCTTTATCTTGAAGCCAGATAGGTCTTTTGCCCCCACGACTTCCCTTGGAGTCCTTTCCCTGACCCCCCTCTTTGGGCCCTGTGGTGTACTTGTATTTCTGCTGCACTGGTGCCCGCATCTCCTCACCCCTCTGCCTCCCTAGGGCCTTCCCTTCCCCACACCTCTCTCTATCTGCTCCCTGCTCCCTTGTCCCCCTCTGCCTCCTGGTGCCTGCCCCCTCCTCTCTGCCCTCCTTGCATCTGCCCCTCCACCCACCCCTCCTGGGGACTTCCCCTTCCTCGCCCATCTCTGTCTCCCTCCCCCTTCCCTCACTGCCCTGGAATCTCCTGGGCTCTGCCCTACCCCTCACCCCCCCTGTCCCTCTGGTACCTGCCCCACCCCTCACCTCTCTTTGGCTCCTTATCACCTGCACCTTCCCCGGTGCCAGATCCTTCCCTCTCCCTGTTCTGTGCCCCACTGACCGCCCCTTCTCCTCCTCCTTTTTGAGCTCTGATGCCCCCTCTCTTTTGTGTCTTCCCAGTGGGCAGCATGTCCTATGGCCTTGGTGCCTGCCCCTCCTTTCCCCTTAACCTCCCCCAGTGCCCACCCCTCCCATCACCTCATTCTGCCCCCCCACACCTGCCCCTTCCTCACCCCCTTACAGCCTCTGGGACCTGCCCCTCCTCTGCCTCTTTCCCTGCCCCAGCCAGCCCCTCTGACCCAAGTTCCAGCCCCCCCTCCTCCGTGTCTACCCACTCTCTCCCGCCCATGGTCCTGGCACCTGTCCCATTGCTCATCCCCTGGGCCCCATCACCTGTCCCTCCCCTTGGTTCCCCTCTGTCCCATTGGAGCTCCCCCATTGCCTCACACCCCTTAGTCCCCCAGTGCCTGCCCCTCCCCTTGCACCCTGCAGCCCCCTCCCTGCACCCTCCTCTGTCCTCATGTAGCCAACTCCTCTTGCCCACCATTGTACTTGTGCCTGCCCCTCCCCTCTGCTCCATCACCTGCCACTCCCCTTTGTTCTCCCATCATCAGCCTGTTCCATCCCCTCCCCCACTATCTCTTTCCCACCCCTCCTGTCCTGTCCCTGCTCATTGTCTCCTCCCAGGCAGAGGGGCCCTGACACCTCTCAGACAACACTCCCCTGCACAGCAATTAATGGGGAGGCAGGTTAATTTCCCTTTGATCCCTGGGACCAGCCCCTGTCCCAGCACTGACTCTGTGACTCTCTCCCCAGTGGACATGACTCTGGATCCAGACACAGCAAATCCCGACCTCGTCCTGTCTGAGGATCGGAAATGTACAAGAGACGGAGACACACGCCAGGCTCTGCCCGACAACCCAGAGAGATTTGACACTTACCCTGAAGTTCTGGGCGCTAAGGGGTTCGCAAGCGGGAGGCGTTACTGGGAGGTGGAGGTGGGAGACAAAACTGACTGGGCTCTAGGCGTTTGCAGGGAATCTGTGAGCAGGAAGGGGGAGAGCGCACTCTCACTTGAGGTTGGATACTGGGCCATGTTGCTGAGGGATGGGGTGTACAAGGCCAGCACCTCCCCTTCCACCCCCCTCCCCGTGAGCGCCAGGCCCAGACAGGTGGGGATTTTCCTGGACTTACGAGGCGGGTGAGGTCTCATTTTACAATGTGACTGACAGGTCCCATCTCTTCACCTTCTCCGGGACGTTCCACCCGTATTTCTACACTGGTTACGATGAGGATGGTGCAAATGCTACTCCCCTGACCATCTGCCGGGTCCCCTTGCTCGTCCCCTCTGGGTAGAGCACTGGGGGCAACTGCAGAGTGGCCTGCGCTCGATTTGGAGGGTCTTCACTGCACCCCCTAAATCCAGTGCCAGGGGGTCGATCTCAGAGCATGGGCCCAGGCTGTCATGTAGATGGAACCAGCAACCCCCCCCAGCACCAACCCCAGGCCTGTTCCCATGGAGATGGAACCAAAGACATTGTCTCGCCCCCCCCTCCCGACCTTGCCCTCTGTTCCCAGCTCCAGACCAGTGACCTGGGGGAGGGGAAAGTGGCAGAGAAGGGGGTGGGAGAGTCAGCAGAAGGGATCGGGAGGGGGGGGAGAAGACTGCTGGTTGTGAGGTGCGGGGGCTGTGGGTCAGGCAAAGGGGTGCAGGCTGTGGGTCAGGGGTAGAGGGGGTGCAGGCTGTGTGGGCAGAGGGGAGCAGGCTGTGGGTCAGGTGGGGGGTGCAGGCTGTGGGGTCAGAGGCAAGGGGTGCAGGGACAAGAGCTGTGTGGATACAATGTCGTGGTAACTGCTGTGGCCAGGATTGGGGAGTGGGTGCAGCAGCAGGAAGGGGAAGAGCCCAGATCACAAGGGGATGGAGGATTAATGAAGGGGCAAGTGAGAGAGCCCCTACAAGGAAGAGCCCCTGGCAGAAATGACAGAGTGGGCGGAGGAGCCCAGTGCATGCAATGGGGCCAATGCAAGAGGGGAATGCCCTGGCATCTCCTGCCCTGGGGGAGTCTCTGCCCAAGAGGGGACTCGAACAGCCACAGGGGCAGGAGTGCAAGGTCTGTGGCCTTGCTATAGGGGCTGCTTTGTGCTGCAAACTCACTTGTGTTGAGGGAGCTGGTTCCAACATGATGGAGTGAGGGGAGGGGTGAGCTGGTGAAGGGGGGACCCCAGCCTCAGGGCTATGTGAGGGATGGGCCCAGGCTGGATGACTGGAGCCCCCACTCGTTGGACGCAGCCCCAGCAGATTTTCTCCCTCTTTTTACAGGCTGTTTTGTTCTGTCCTGTCCAAGTTTTCTGCCTGTTTCCCTTCCCCCATCCCCTGGCTCAGAGCAGCAAATGGTGACAAACTGGGACCCTCCTGTCAGAATGTTCTACCCCTGTGAGATCCCCATGTAACAGAGACAGAAATACCAATGGTCCCAGTTACACATTACTGTTGTCACAAGGTGACAAGATGGTTATTGAGGGCATAAAGAATATAAAATGTCTAAAACAAATTCATCCACATTGTTCTGGGTTGCACCACCCATCTCCTCTCTGCAATATGCTGTGATAAAAAGAACTTATTGGGCTGATTTCTTGAGGGAGGTATTAGCTACTGAACAAGCAAAGGCTGAGGGGAGACACATCACACGGAACTGGTAGGTCGGCTTGGTTCTGTTTTCCATTTGATGCCATGTGAACGTTTTCAGAGTCGTAACTGAATTTGGAAGCTTTATTCATGATGTGCAGTTCCTGGCATGGTGCTCAAGAATGACCTAAATTATTTGAAACTAAATCCCCTATGATCACCTACCAAGGGAGTCATGTTGTTTTTGTCCAGTGAACTCGTTTCCAGGTGGCACAAGGTTCCAGCGCTGCCTGTTGTTCCCCTTGTTTCATACAGGAGAAGATTAAACTGAAAATAGAGACTCTTCCCATAAAACTGCCTTCAGTGTGAGAGGCCCATACCAAGATAAAACATTTGCATATGAAAAATGTCAGCAAGGGAAGAACTTACATTGTCCCACCAAATGTATGAATCTTTCTTTGCAATGTGAAATGTAAGTTTGAATTTAAATATAAATTAACTATCTGAGGTTTGTTTTATTACTCGGTGTATTTTGCTGTGCTGGCCAATAACAGCTCAGTAACACTGCTGGCCTTGTGTTGACTATTCCTGGCTGACCCCACTGTGGAGCAGTTCTAGGGCATGTCTCCAGCTGTCACCCTTGGAGGGGACAATTGTGTGAGAAATTCCATGGGAGTTTAAAATGACTGTGATGGGGATTAGCTCCTATCCCTGTGGGCTGCAGGCCAGGCCAGGTCTTGGGGCTCACACTGCAGTCCCTGTGACAGAGGCTGCCCAGGGGTACAAGAGGGAAAACTCGGTTCTCTCCATATTCATTAAGGATCACTGAATCCTGCAGGTCTCCTTTGCCATCTCTGCCCTGACCTACTGGTGGAGATATCCATGCAGATGTCACACCAGGGAGATATTTTGTTCACTCCTGTAAGTTTCAGGAGCATGTTGCTGACATTGTCTCCTGCAGGTGACATTCCAGGAAGCCCTGGGTTTGCTCATGAAGGATGAGACAGAGGCTCCAAAGAGGGAACATGGTGAGAAAGGGACAGTCCCAGAGTGGCAGGCAGGTGTCTGATTTCACTCTGGAAAAACACTGGATTCTGCATAACCAGGGGTGAAGCCAGATTCCCACCATGCGCCCAGCTTTCTGCCTGTGCCTCTCACCATCCCCAAATCAAACATCCCCTGAGTAATTTCACGTGCAGTATCATGGGCAGAACACCCCCTTCGCAGCTGATATGCTTCTGACCAAGACAGGTAGAAGACCTGTGGCCAGGAGCGGGCCCCAGGTGGAGCAGCAGGGCATAGAGGTTCGCCAGTGACATGCCGTAGCCCCTATGAGGCACGTGCCCCCAGCAGGAACTCAATACACAGGACTAGAACTCCAGTGCTCCCAGAACTGATTATGCGTGGCAGGCTGACCATTTGTGTGAACTGTTTATTCATCAAGAGGTTTGGGTAGCAAACCACCAGGCCCCCTTGGGCCACCACGAGGTTAATCCATGGCCGGTGTAATGTCGAAAGCTCCTACTTTATAGGAATGTGCTATAGGTAGCACTGTCTTATTGGTACGATCGTAAGGAAGTGCTACTGTAGGAAACAGCTGTTAGGGCAGCACAATCCTACATGTAGCAGTTCCCAACATTTCTGTGTTGAAAACAGCTTCCTGTAGGATTGTGCTCCTGGGGGCAGTTTCTGATTTCCAGAAATAAGAAATTGCTACTATAAGAAACTCCTACTGGAAATATCACTTTCATCTTTGCTGAACCCCAGTATTCCATGAAATACCATTTTGGAAATACTGGTCTAAAAACAACGAAGGAGTCGACCATCAGTGGTTTACAAAGGATTACTCTAAACCAGTGTTTCTCAACCTTTTTTTATAAAGTACCCTTTTTCCAAAAAAAAGTATAAGTACCCCATTTAAAAAAAAAATTAGAAGTACCCCCATTACCTACAGTTTTCAGACACACAATTTTTTTCTACCATTGCAACACTTTTGGTAAACAACTTAATCATAGCCTGGCAGGAGATTTTTTGTGTGTAAAAAGTACAAAAATAATAAAATGCTGTAAAATTTAAAACAAATTCAGTTTTCTCCAAATTTCAGTTGTGCTGAAGTACCCCCCAGTCATACCACTGGTTGAGAAACACAGCTCTAAACAAATAACACAAGTGCACTTATAAATGCTTTTAATGAAAGTGTAAAAGGCTCTGTAAAAGCCTTCCAAAAAAAGCAAATGTCATCGTTGGTCTGAACTTCAGGAATTTGCTAGACCTGAATCAGCCTTAGTCTATGTCTACACTGTGCATTGTTGTGCAAGATATGCAAATGAGGTGTGGCAATGAATATTGCCGCAGTTCATCTGCATACCTAATGAGCCATTATTTTTGCAGAAGGGGCTTTTGCGCAAGAAGGAGTTGTCTACACTACTTGCACAAAAAACCCCTCTTGTGCAGGAGCTGTTCTGCTGCTTATTTTCAGGCAGAATGGCTCCTGCACAAGAGGGGTTTTCTGTGCAAGGAGTAGCGTACACAGCTCCTTCTTGCGCAAAAACCCCTTCCGCAAAATGGTGGCTCATTAGGTATGCAAATGAGCCCTGCACTTCATCTGCATATCTTCTTGCACAACCATGCACAGTATAGACATAGCCTTAGGGTTTGCAAGGGTAGCAGCTTCTTATACTGCAGACTAAGTAACTATTCCCCATAGGCAGGGCTCGACAATTAATGTAATCTACTCGCCTGTGGCGAGTAGATTACAAGCCAGCACAGCCGCACAGCGTGCAGAACCACGCGGCTGGCGAGCGGGGGCTTGCCGCGGCTTGGCAAGCCATGCCCATAGGAATGTCCTATCTCCGCTAGGACTTTCTCACTCCAAGGGTGAATGGAAATTTGCTAGGTCTTAGGGTGAGAGCTGATAGCAGTTTCTTATACTGCAGGCTAAGTAACTGTTCCCCATAGGAATGTCCTACCTCCACTACGACTTCCTCACTGGTCCCTGTAGGAAAGTGATATGTCCAGTATTTTCTTTCAGGAGCAGTTTCTTTTGCCCTCTTTAAATCCATTTTTTAAATTTTGGTGTTCTCCTGCCTCACATTCCTTATAACATTGCTCTCCAACCTTTTTAACTGCAAGATCACTTTTCCAATGTAAGTGCAATGTAAGATGTTCCTCAAACGGAAACACCCACTTTGTTCCAGCCCCTCTTTGAGGCCCTGCCCTTCCTTTGCCCCTTCTCTGAGGTCTCACCGTGCTCACTGCAGCCCTCTTCTTCCCCCAACCTCAATCACTTGCACCAGGTAGGGGTTTAGGGAGAACGCCCTGTGCTTGTGCCTATGGGTTTGGAGTGTAGGAGGGGCTTCGGTCATGTTTGTGTATGTGTGTGTGACACAAAGAGAGAGAGAGAGAGAGAGAGAGAGAGAATGGCTACCCACAAAAACTTGGATGGTTAAGCATAGGTTTCCATAGGACAACTAATTTTTACTTTTGCATACCTAAGTACAATTAAGATGTGATACTTTTGTACTTTTACTCAAGTAGTTTTACAGAAGGTTACTTTGTCTTTTACTTACTTATATTTGTTGCAAAGTAGCAGTACTTTGACTTGCATATCTTTTCCTCCAACACTGTGCATTGCACAGAGTAATTACAGTACAAGACATTACATTTACAAGGAGCTAAACAATGAATATGGGTTGCAGAGACAGGAGCACAATTCTGGGAGTCCCGGGAATAAGACAAGAGAAATGTGAGAAATGTTATGAAATTTCATGTCTTGTCTTTAGAACACCTTTAAAATGTAGTAAGTAAAAACATAAAGGCTATGTCTACACTGGTAGCTTCTTGTGCAAAAACTCTTCCAGAAGAGAGCATCTACACTGGCATGTGCTTTTGTGCAAGAGCATCCATGCCAGTGTAGACTCTCTCTTGCGCAAGAAAGCTCTGATGGCCATTTTAACCATAGGGCTTTCTTGCACAAGAAATTCATGGCCTCTTCTGGAAGAGCTCTTGTGCAAAAGGGCTTATTCCTGAGCGGGAGCGTCATAGTTCTTGCGCAAGAACACACAGCCAGTGTAGACAGGCAGCAAGTTTTTGCGCAAGAGCTATAGAGTGGGCATGGCAAAGTGCAGGGGTGTCTGCAGCCCTACTGAGCATGCTCTGTGCAGAGGTGAATAAATGATTAAAATAAATGTTTAAGCAAATAAAAAAGCTCTCTTGCCACCGCTCTGAGTTGTGCCTCATTCCCCCTGGGGAAACTACTTTAAGCCCTCTTGCCCTGCCTGTGTTGGGGCTTTGCTCTCTGTGTTGCAGTTTACCTGGCGCCCCTCCCCCACCAGACCTGAGTTGATCCCAGAACCCATCCTAGCCCCGCCTGCATCTGCTCCACCCCCTGCCAAGTCAATGTGAAGCCGCCTCCTCCGTTGAGCCACTTTCCCCCCTTGTGAAAGGCTTTTAACAGGGACTAAGCAAAACTCTCAGCGTGTGCGGGCAGAGAGAAGGGCAAGGGCTGCACGAGAACTGCTGCGCACGCGCAGTGCCAGGATATTACACTAGGAGGCAGTAGCACAATCCCTCAGGTGAGCATCCCCCACCGCGCGCCGCCCCGGGACCAACCAGACGCGCGCGCGAACCTGCCGCAGCCTCGTGGGGCCCAGAGCGGACCCTGGAGCCCCAGCAGCGCGCGCCGGCCCCGTCCGGAACCTCCACCTCGGGCAGCACCGAGCTCCGCTCTCAGCCCGACAGCAAATGCGCCACCCCACCTGCGGGCCGGCCCGCCTCCGACAGACGGAAGTAGCCTCTGGCCCGGGGACACGCCCCCCCGGCGAGGGTATGGCCAGGCAGCTCCCGGTCTGAGCTAAGCCCTGGCTCTGGACTCCAATGGGAGTCACTGAGCTGCTGCGCATGCGTGGTCAGACAGCGGCCCCCCCACCCCCATTCTGCTCCGCCGCTGTCATTCCCCGGCCTTGCTCAGGACCCGCCCATCCCGCTGCGGCCCGCAGCAGCGTCTGACTCCGCGCGCGGGTAGGGAAAGGTAGCGGACTTCGCCGCGGTTACTGCGCATGTGCCGCGCTCCCTGAGCCGGGAGCCGTTCTGAGGGGGCCGTTGGGTCCGTTACTCGCTGCGGGGCTGGCCTAGCGGGGCTGGGGAAGGGAGCGCTAGAGCTGGGGAGGCCGCAGCCCAGCGTGAGGGAGCTGGGGGGGTGGCGATTGGCGCGGCTGGGGCGGAGGGAGGGGCTGTGACCCACCGTCCTGTGCTGCTTGGGGGTCCGGTGTTGGCTGGGAGCCGGGGGGCGCTCCGGCTGGGCAATGGTCGCCTCTGCGGTCGCGTCACAAACATCCAGCTCTGCTCGTGTAGCTCCCTCCCTTGGGCTGTTGGCGCTTCCTGATGCTCACGCTGGGCTGTCGGAGCGGGGGCGGTCTGAAACCTGGGTGCGGTCCGGGGGCGCACAGAGGGGCTGTGAGGGGGCTGCAGAGTGTGCGGGTGGGGGCCCTGGCATGAGGGGCACAGAGAAGGGGGGGTGGGGGAGTCTGGCTGGGGCAGGTGGCTGAGGGATCCCAATGGAGGCCCTGGCGCGGGCAGTGGGTGAACAAAGCTTTGGGGGCTTTTTTTGTTTTTAATTTTGATTTTTTTTATCCTCAGTGCTGGTACCTCACGCACATGCCCCCCGGACCTGCCCCTCCATTGCTGAGCTCAGGAAAGTGAAATTACTCCTCTTCCCCAGCCCAGAGGCAGCCATGGCTGCAGAGAGCCCCATGCAGAGTTTCTGGGAGAAAGTGACATGTCCTGTCGGTCTGGAGGATTTCACAGCCCCTGTCACTCTGGAGTGTGGGCACAATTTCTGCCAGGGCCCCCTCAGCCCTCAGTGCAGAGGCACTGAGCAGCAGGGACCCCTCCAGCCCAATCAGCAGCTGGTAAAAGTGGTGGAACTAGCCAAGCAGCTGAGTTTCCAGGCAGCAAAGAGAGCAAGATGGGACGGGATGTGCGGGGAGCACCAGGAGGCTATGAAGCTGTTCTGTGAAGAGGATCAAACTCCCATCTGTGTGGTGTATGACAGATCCCAAGCTCACATGGTGGTACCCTTACAGGAAGCTGCCCAGGAGTACAAGGTACAGAGTTGCTTTCCAGTGTGATGGGAAATAACATTGCGTTTTAATTACAGGCTAATTTCACTCACTGTTACCGGGCACAGGTGTGAAACAACTCTGTAAAGCCTTCATGATACAAGAGATTCTGTAAAAAGTAAATGTTCTGGCTTTGTGGCAACTTACATCAAGTCTTTACTGATACCTCATGTAGGAAATGTTTCTCTTAATCCTGAGACCTAGACCTCACTGGTGACAGGAGGGGGTGTTTGCACAAGTGAAGGTGTTAATAATCAGAGAGGTTTAGATTACAGGAGCTACAGGCCAGTCTGTCAGTGAGCTGCCTTGGGACTGGGAGAAGAGGCGGTTACACGCTGTTACCGATTGGATGAACAGGAATAATAATCTGTCATTTGCCTTATAGATCCGCAGTGGCATCTGGACCCTGCATAACACCCAGCGAGGGAATGTCCCTGCTCTGAGCAGGTCACAGTCCAGTTAGACAAAGTGCGGGGAGGGCAGGTGGGGCAGCAATTTGCTCATAGTCGCCAAACACATCAGGGATAGAGTTTAGTTCCAAACCCTGGTCCAACTGTTAGACTACACTGCTCTCTGTCCCTCAGCATCTCTGAACAGTGGTGAAGTGTGGCTGTTAGGAGAGAAAGATGCCTTGATAAAGCCCTAGGCCCAGCAGGGAGAAGAGGTTTTCTCACTGGGATGCTGAACTTCTGGGATGCTCCATGAGGGGTTAAACTCTGATGCAGCCGCTGGCACTAGATGAGGTTGCTGGGCTGGATGCTGTGTGGGGCCCTGAGTGCCTTCACTCCACCCATAGCAGGGCTTCAGGAAGTGCAGGTCCATGCCAGGCACAACTAGGATTCAACTGGATTGTAGCAAGAGTTCAAACAGGTTAACTGATGAGCTAATGTTTATTGGTGCCAGTTACCAGTTAAACTCCCCACTGCCCACTTTCCTCTGGCAGCTAACGTCAGTCTGCAGCTGCTGGGAGTTCCCATTGGCCAGCAGTTTTTGTGGTCACCCCCGTCAGACCTCGCGAGAGATCTCTGGACCCAGGAGAGCCCATTTCCACTACCAGCCCTGCCTGTTAGTAGGTTAAAAAATACTGTCACTGATAAAATTGTAATCGGTTACATGATTAGTATTGTTAACCACCTGCATCATTCTTTATGAAGGTGCCACCACCAATCCGTCCACCACCCTCACAGGTGTCCTGAATCCGCAGTCTCTTTCTGTGTCTTTTTTCTATGGACAAAGCCACATCCAGGGCTGAGTCCCTGCTGGACAGAGGCAGAGCTCCACAAAACTGGGATTCTCTTAAAGGCAGACAAATGGCTCCAAACATCTTATGGGGTTTGCCCTTGTGTTTATTTCTGTTTCTTCAGGAAAAATTGGAGGCGCATTTGAAGACGCTGAGGGAAGAGAGAGAAAAGCTGCTGAGAAGGAAAACAACAACGGAAGGGAAAAGCCAGGAGTATCTCGTAGGTTCTTGTGGCTATGGACCAGTAGGGACTGGCAGTGGGAGGGCTTTGTTAGGAGGCAGAATCCTGTGTGGCCTTGGTGAGATTGGGCTTGTTTGTGTTTCTCCTAGATCATGGATTGCTGGCCGAGATCCATGTGTAGACAGGCCTTGAGCATCCATGTCAGTGCATGAGATAATTTCCAACCTTTGTGATTTTCCCAGACATCCTCCCCAAGGGAGCTGAATGTCCCCCCTAAAGGGCTGTCTGCTCACTTGGTGCATTAGCATGTTTTCTTCTTTTTCCTCCCCTGGGTATCTCTGTCAGGCTGGTGCTGAGTCCTGCCTCCTGCTGCTCTGGATCTGAATTCCCAGAGCCCATGAATAACAGAATATGCTGCCCATGACAGACATGGGAACATCCCTTTCAGAGGTACACGGGCCAAAGGAGATGCTGGGAGAGATGCCTCTGCCTAGTAATTACAAAATATAGTCAAATGTTACAAATTTTAGGGTTTTCCAAGAAATTCTCCCTGCCGCGCACTCAGCTCCCCATGAAAGGGCCCTTGGCTCCGTCCATGCCCTTGCCCAGCCCTTTCCCTGTTTTCACACAGAAATGGACCCAAGTTGAGAGTCAGATGATTGTGGCTGAGTTTCAGCAGCTGAGGCAGTTCCTGGAGGAACACGAGCGGCGACTCCTAGCCCAGCTGGGGAAGCTGGACGAGGAGATTGGGAGGTTCCAGACTGACACTTTCAGGAAACTCTCCATGCAGATTTCCTCCCTCAGTGAGTGGATCGGTGAGCTGGAGGAGACGTGTCAGAAGCCATCAAGTGAATTCCTGCAGGTGAGACTGAGGCAGAAACATCCCAGCTCCCCACACAGGGAAAGGAGGCTCCTGAATCAGAAGTGCTGGGGTCCAGCTGTCAGATTTCAATGTAACACCTTGTGCATTGCTGCCATGTGAGTGACTGTTGTGCTTTGTAGAGTTACAGGCACAGAGCTATTAGAGATGGCAAACCCCCATTCGCTCAGAGGATCCATGTTCCTGGGGCCAGTGCAGGGCCTCTCTTCCCAAGTTTGCAAAATCCCTTCCCTGAAGACCCATGTTTGCAAAATCCCTTCCCTGAGGTCCCCTTGTGTGTGTTCAATGGGGCTGAAATTCTTTTCTGTGTCTTTTCTTCTAGGACATCAGAAGCACCCTGAGCAGGTAGGTGGCTCTCGCTCCCCTCACACTGCACAGCGCAGGGAAAGGGCTTGGAGCTGATGTTAGCACCACATCTTCCCAGTGCTCCACAGCTAGATGTTAGATACGAATATCTCTGACTCTTCTAATTCTGAGGGTCTCATCCTCGCACCACAGGCTCTGGAATTCCCCATTCAGGGCACAGTCTGACCTAAAGTGTTTCCTAGAACTGTCATCTCCCTGGAGACTGGCTTCCTCAGGACTGTGGGATGGAACATGGGCCTGTCACTGCTGGGCACTGGACACATTCAGCCCCGGGTAGCAGGGACCAAGAGTCTGTCCTACTCGAGGGCTGTTTGGAAACCTATGTGGAAAGAGCTGGGGCAGGGGGAGCTGGTGTCTCAGTCTAGTCCCTAGTGGACAGATTCCTTCAGCCCTTCACCTGGGAATCTCCTGTCCCTCAGCACCTGGGGGCCAAGGAGTGAGTTGGCCATGGAGACTCAATTACCCTTTAGTCCCCCAGCCAGTCTCCCCAGGCCAGAGGTGAAGAACAGCAGTGGGACCTCTCAGGGGAAGGTTGCATGGCCATGGGATGTGTTGCCCCTGCTGTCAGGATGGGAGAATTGGAGGAATTCTAACTCCAGGCCTGTTAGAGCTGAGACTCACTATCCAGAACTTATCAGCAGTAAACAAAATACAATCACATGGAATTTCTGTCCAGGTGTGAGACAGGGGAGTTCCAGCTGCCAGAGGAGATTTCCCCTGAACTAGAAGAACAAGTCAGCAGTTTCTCCCAGAAAACGATTGCTCTGTCAGAGACTCTGAGGGAGTTCAAAGGTACCTAGAAGGGATGTCTGAGGGGAAAGTGGTTCAAGTATCTGAGACTATTGAATCTGGCTTCTGAAGCCAACTTTGCCCTGCCTCAATTCCCGTGTAGAGAATGACAGTGGCATCACTCTGCTCTCCTTAGAGACACTGAGCAAAGAGACCCAACTGCTTGCAGATATAGCCAGGGGTCTGCAAACTCTGAACCTCCCATTCAGAGATCAAAATGGCTAAAGTTACTGTGATGGCCACATGTTCAGCCACCACAGCTCTAGGTTATGATAAGAGGCAGTAAGTGAATGAGAAACCAAGTGGGTGGGGGTGAGGAGGGAAGAGTAAATCTCACTTACAGCTTCTCTTTCCTGGGATTGGTGTGAGGCTGTAGGGATATTGGCTCCATTGCTGGGAGGTTCCCGAGTGAGAGAGGAAATGAAAATTTCAGACTCTTTCATACTAAATACCTGCATGTGTCTCTGTCTGGTCTCTGATACAATTGAAACGCAGAGTTCAGAGTGGGGACATTGTTATAAATAGGAGAGCCTGGAATCTCACCTCTCTTATTCCTTCTCCCACCAGATACTCTGCCCTCTGCACTGGAGAGATCAAGAAGAAAATCCCTGGGAGCTTTCAGACAAGGTGAGTGTGCTGGTGGAAATTCTTTAAATTATGAGAAAATTCCTGTGAAAACATCTTCATGTGATTGTCATTGAAGTTACCAACCAAACCCAGCGACCACGGTGCACACAGCCCTAAATCTCACCCAGTGATCTGTGAGGAGACCTAGGGGCACTGCATGGGGACCTGTGGACACTTGGAGAAACACTGGTCTATGGGACTGTGATGCTAAAGGGGTGAAGTTAAAGCACACAACGGACGGCACCTTCAGCCTCAGATTTCACTGCTCAGTCAGTTTCATGTGGGGTTGGTTTCAAACAATAAATTGGCTGAAAGTCTGAGAGCTGACTGGCTTCACGGTATCAGTTTGTTCAAGGCAAGAAACTGCTGGATCCCCAAGGGCTGTTAAGTCTAGTGCAGGCCTGGGAAAAAAAACAGCCCATGGGCCGGATCCACCCCACCAAGCCTTTGGATCCAGCCCACGGATGCCACTCCCCATCTGCAAGTCACTCAGAAAGTGACTGTGAGCCCAGAGGGGAGGGGGGAAGGCTTCAGGCATTGCTTCCACCCCCCAGGACAATCTCATTGGCCGATTTCTGGCCAGAAACAAAGCACTGCACCCTCTCCCCTCTGGATCATAATTATTCACACACCCACATGGCCCTGCAGCCTGTGAGAAGGTCGGGCAGGCTCCCTGCCTGCCTGAGGTGCTTGGCCTCTGGCCAGGAATCACTCATAAGTCTCCTGTCCAGAGCTTGCCTCTGGCACCTCAACCTCTCCCTTCCCCTCCTAATCTCTGCTCCTCACTCCTGCCCCCCCACTCTGTATACCCAAACTTTGTTCTCCTCCTGCAGCTATATATGCAGGAGCTCTCAGAGGTCAGAAACCCACAGCCCCTTATTTGTCCACTAAGTCACTTCTCTAAATTAAAGTTACTTTAAATATCTAATGAGTGGTTGGCTTATCCAGTGTCCTAGATTGCAGCCTGCCTCCTTCACCCAAACTCCCTCCTAGACCTCTCTATCACTCCTGCATCCCAAACCCTTACCCCAAACTTCCTTCTTCTCCCAACGTCCATACCAGACCCTGCATTTTCTGCATTAATGTCATGGAAGAGTGCAGCTCTTAGCCACTTTCCATTTGGCCTCCCATCAAAATGAATTGCCCACCCCATCGACTGGATACGGCTCAGTGAGAGCCAATAAGTGACGGCTGGAGCCAGACTATTTCAGGCCAGAAAAGAGGAACAAATGTTTGATAGGGAAGAGGATTTGCTGCTGAAACAGGTGAGCAAAGAACTGGTGGATTCACCATCTCCTGATGTCTTCAAATCACTGAGGGACTTTCTAGAAAATACACAGTGGGGAAACAGAGCTCTGTGCCTGGGTAACTGGACTAAGTATAATGGCTTGTGCCACAGAGGGGGTCAGACTGTATGACTAAGGGTATCTTCCGATCCTATGAATCCATGAATTTTAAGATCTCACCCTGGAGACACTCAGCACACGTGTTTAATAATAAGCATTTGAATGGTGGTGTTAACTTTACTGACTCTGTTGTGGAAAGGGTTTATAACGTCTGTCAGATGAGAGAGCAAAGTTTGTGCTGCAAATCCATGAATGAAGACTAAGGGTTTTAAATACAGCAGCCTAAATTTAACCTACGTCCATGTTCAGGCAGATGAATATGAGGCTTGTTATCAGAAACACTGGGTGCTGAGAACTAAATCCCATTGTGGCAGACACAGTAATGTTATAACTCAAGCCAGGCAGAGACAGAAATGAAGGTGTATTTGGGATCTAACTTCTATGTGCTGTTTATGGAATTTCTAGACTAAAACTTTTGCCCACAATGGCAGAGTCTAACACGTGTGTCACTAGGGACAAAGTCTGGGGAGAATGGGGGTGCGGAAAGGATTAAAGCCCTTTCTGAAATATCTCCAATTCCCCTTCTCCCCCTGCCAGGCCGCAGAACACCCATGTCTGTCTCCAGCTCAGCCCCCGGCCTGCAGAGCCAGGGACAGGAAATGGAGCCAGTGAGCTTTGAAGAAGTGGCTGTGTATTTCTCTGAGGAGGAATGGGCTCTGCTGGACCCCGGGCCAGAGAGCCCTCTACAGGGACGTGATGCAGGAGAATTATGAGTCTGTGAACTGGCTGAGTAAGGATTCCTGTCCCCTTGGGTAACAGAAGCTGGGTGGGCTTTGCAGCATCTGGGTTGGGTTTGGTTCAGGGTCATTCATTGCCTCTGCCCCCAATGTCATGAGTATCTACCACAATCATCCTGGTTCTTGTGTGAAAGACTGTCCCCTCCATGCTCCCTCCCAGGGAGAGCAGGTTCAGGGACATAACAATGGTGCTGCTCTTCCCACAGCTAAGGTCTCACTGCGCTTCCCCCCCCTATCTTGCCCATCTTGTGCCTTGACCGGAGGTGTGAGTAGAAGGGCTCAGGCAGGAACAGCAGGTACCAGAGGTCTGGGTCTGGGTCTGGCTGCTGTTAGTGGCTGCAGTGTCCCCTTGTGGCAGTGTGTTGAGCCACTGGAAGGAGGTTGTGGTTCCCAGAGTCCTTCCCTGCCTGTAGCTAATGTCTGTGACATGCTGGTTCTTGCCAGTGGGAGGCACTGGATGCTGGGCCTGAGGGAGGGTGGATGAGGCAGTTCAAGCTCTGCAAGTATTTTGTCGGAGGTAGTTCTGTAGTAGATAAGGAAAGCTCTGCTCACGTTTGCATTTGAGGCACAGGCTGGGTTTCCTTTCAAAAGTTCAGCTTCATTCTTTCTGGGGCTCACTTGCCTCTGTGTGCAATGGAGATAAATCATATAATCTGTGTTGTCTTTTTAGAGTGAAATATCTCCAGGTAGGGACTTTCTCTTCCTGTGTGAATGTCTGGTTTCAGGCTCAGGAGACCTGTGTTCAGTTCTCTGACCATCACAGACTTCCTGCGGGACCTTGATGAAGTCCCTTAGACTCTGTGTGCGATCACCTCTCTCTGCAATAGCCCTGTTCGCCAACCGCACGGAAGCACACGCTGCGCATGCGCAGACTGCGGTGTGCATGTGCAGACCGTGCTGCGCATGCGCTGACCGTGCAGCCCCGCCAGCCTAAAATTTACTTGCCACGGGCGAGTAGATTAGCTCATTTGTCAAGCCCTGGCTATTATAGTGTGTCCCTGTTTCACAGAGCTGGGGAAGGATACCTACACTAAAGAGGAGTGATGCTTAGCTCCATATGAGCACCCCAATAGCCAAGGCTCAACAAATTACTCAATCTATTCGCCTGTGGCGAGAGTAGATTTTAAGCCGGTGGGGCCGCGCAGCGTGCGCTTCCCGCGTGGCTGGCAAGCCCTGCCAATAGCACAGTGGGGTTCTGATTTACACCAGAGTTCCCAGGTACTGCTGTGATTGATAATTTTACTTCCCGTAGAGACTGCAGTGCCATATGAATTGCTGGTAGCGCCACAGAGCGTCATTACGGCTGTTCAGGGCAGCTCTTTCTGGAGCTCTGATGCCAGCAGCACTGGCACAGCATGTGGCTTGCCCATGCAGCACAGCTCAGGGTTGCTCTAAGAAACACCCAGACTCCATTCGGAGGCTAAGGCGCTCAGCCAAGTTTATGGTGAAAAGGAGAAGGGTGCTAGTGTCCCAGCTCCTCAGGCACAGGTATAGTGAGACTTGTCCCAGCCCAATAACAGTACTAGCTCAGTCAGCAGTCAGCTAGGCATCAACATGCCCCTCCTGTGACTTCCCCTCTCATAGATTGACACAAACAAGATGCATGTTGCGTTCCATTTGTTCTACCCCCTTAGCCTCCTGCCTGTTTGTTTGAACAAAACATCCGTATCCATTATCCCGCTCTTGTGCACAAGGGTCAGTGTCTTTCTGAGCCATCTCTTAGGACTGTGTATTTGCAGTTACTGCGGAGATCTGTGTGTTGATTGGCCTCCTCCTGCTCAGGAATGTGCTTTCCTGGTTACTTGGTACCCACTGCCCCACCATTCTGCCAAAGCCCAGCCTGTTCTAGTTAAAAAATAATGGACATTAACAAGATAATCATAGTCATCACATCAGAACATTCCCATTGACATAGCATTCAGCACACTTTGCACAAGATTTATTGCAGTTGTGTAACAGCGGTAGCATAATGATCTCCATGGTCACGTCACAGGTGGATCTTCTGAACACTAAATGAAGGTCTGAGAAGGGGTGGGGCCGAAGCTGAGGGGAACACACTCACAAGGTGTAAGGGTGATAGATTCTATGCAGCCCTGGAGGGGAACCAAATCAAAGGCCAGGCTCGCCACAAGAGCCAGAGTGGGAAACCACACAAAGGCTGCTGCTGGCAGAGTAGAACCGAGGCTGCAGAGGGGGGAGCTGAGCAACAGCCCCAAGTACCAGAGGAGCAGCATGGCCCAGCTCTGCCCTGGCTTGCCATTCCCGTGGCTGCCCAGGGTGGCGCTGGGCTTCTCTTGGGGCAGCTGGCAGGACCCACCCAGACACAGGCAATTGGGATCAGGAGTAAGCATGTAGGCAGGACCTGAAGCAACCAGCCAAGGATTCACTTAGATGCTCAGGCAACTTCCCCCTGTCGCCTTCTGGCCCAAGTAGGGCATCTGAGCCAAAGATCAGGGCAAGCCCAGCCACCAGCCAGGAGTTTTGTGGACAGAGCCATGGGGAGCTAGAGCTCTGCTGGGTCCTTCATCTCCAAGTCCTAGTGACCTGCCATGTGGCAGCTGCAGTCTGAGCCCTGTCTGGGGACCTTGGTGTCAGACCTGCAAGTCCTCACTAGAGCTCCCCTTCTGAGCAGTGTGTTTCTGTCCAGCCCTGGGATGCCGGGGGGATGGAACGGGCTGTGAGGGGGACTGAGTTGTACCCTAGAGAGTGCAGCAGAGTGCTCAGCTCCCCTTGGGAATGAGCTGGGCCATTCCCCAGGCGGGTGAGGGGGAGGGTGATGTACCTTTACTGCAGGTGAGTGTATCTTGGGATCTTGTACCAGCCAGAGGCCAGTCTCTGCAAGGTGGGGAAAAGAGCCTCTCTGGGTGGGTGACTCGGATACTGGCTCTGGAAGCAGTAATGGCACAGACCTTAATGAACAAGATCAGCACTTGGTTCATTGCTCTCCAAACAGAATTTCAAGTCTCCGAAACTGATGTGATCTCCAGGGTGGAGCTAGAGGAGGAGTTGCGGGTCCCAGCTCCCCAGAGCTGTGAGGAAGGGGAGATCATCAGCAACACCCAGACAGGTGAGCAATCAGTCTCCATTTCTCCAAACTAATTTCTGTCTCGTTATAGCAGATGTAACTTCTGTGTTTTCATGAAGTCTGACTGTTCAGTCTGTCTTCAACTCCAGTCAGTCTGTGGTGAGTGAGGAAAGACTAGGTTCTCTTCTCTGTGGAAGGGTTTTGAAGCAGGAGGATGAACTCAGCTGATGATAATTTGATCATTATTTGAGTGTGTATCCCCTTTTCTATTCCTCTTTCAGAGTTTCCTTTCAGCTCATCATGGAGAATAACTCCTGTCTGCATTATTGCTCTATCCCAACAGGTGATGGGACGCTGACTGAGAACCATGAGAAGAGTCTTCAGCAGGAAGGACCGGAGCAAGTGTCTCCATGTGGGATGTTATTGGGAAGATCTGAAGGGTATGTTTTCCAGATATGTGAGAAAAGAGAGAGCTGTGAGAGTCAGCATAGCCCAGAAAAGCAGCAGGGAAGCTATCCAGGAGAGGGACAGGGTAACTCCAGTCACAGGAGCAGAGGGGAGAAAAGAAACACAGAAACCGTTCAACAAGAAATCCCCTATCAACAGTCACCCTGCATTTGTAGTGACTGTGAAGCTCTTATTGAACATCAAAGAGCCCACACAGGAGAGAAGCCCTTCAAGTGCTCTGACTGTGGGAAAAGCTTTATAGGGAGCTCAGACCTTGTTCACCATAGGAGAACCCATACAAAGGAAAAACCCTTCAGCTGCTCTGACTGTGGGAAAAGCTTCAGTGACAAGTCACACCTTGTTAGACATAGGAGGACCCACACAGGAGAGAAACTTTTCAATTGCTCTGACTGTGGGAAAAACTTCAGTGACAAGTCACACCTTGTTAGACATAGGAGGACCCACACAGGAGAGAAACTTTTCAATTGCTCTGATTGTGGGAAAAACTTCAGTGACAAGTCACACCTTGTTAGACATAGGAGGACCCACACAGGAGAGAAACTTTTCAAGTGCTCTGACTGTGGGAAAAACTTCAGTCAGAAGTCACACCTTGTTACCCATAGGATGACCCACACAGGAGAGAAGCCCTTCAAGTGCTCTGACTCTGGGAAGAACTTCCATGAGCACTCAGACTTTACGAACTATCAGAAAATACATACAAGAGACACACCCCATTATTGCTCTGACTGTGGGAAAAGCTTCAGTAGAAGCTCACACCTTGTTACCCATAGGAGGACCCACACAGGAGAGGAGCCTTTCAATTGCTCTGATTGTGGGAAAAGCTTTATAGGGAGCTCAGACCTTGTTCACCATAGGAGAATCCACACAAGGGAGAAACCCTTCAGCTGCTCTGACTGTGGGAAAAGCTTCAGTGAAAAGTCACACCTTGTTAGACATAGGAGGACCCACACAGGAGAGAAACTTTTCAATTGCTCTGACTGTGGGAAAAACTTCAGTCAGAAGTCACACCTTGTTACCCATAGGATGACCCACACAGGAGAGAAACCCTTCAGCTGCTCTGACTGCGGGAAAAGATTCAGTCGGAGCTCAGAGCTTGTTACCCATAGGAGGAGCCACACAGGAGAGAAACCTTTCAATTGCTCTGACTGTGGGAAAAACTTCAGTCAGAAGTCACACCTTGTTACGCATAGGAGGACCCATACAGGAGAGAAACCCTTCTGTTGCTCTGACTGCGGGAAAAGCTTCAGTAGAAACTCATACCTTGTTAGTCATAGGAGTACCCACACGGGAGAAACCCTTCAGCTGCTCTGACTGCAGGAAAAGCTTCAGTCAGTGCTCCTGCATTACTAGCCATAGGACAATACGTACAAGAAAGTCACCTCATAACAGCTCTGATTCCAGAAAAGGCTTCAAACACAGATCAGACTTTGTTAAACATAAGACAACCCAAAGAGGAGAGAAAACCATTCAGCTACTCTGACTGTGGGGAAAGCTTCAGTCAAAGCTCAAATCTTGTTAGCCTTCGGAGGACCCACAGAGGGGCGAAACGTATAACCTGAGTTCCCTTTAAGCTGTGTGGCCAGGTGGCTGTGCCACAGCCTATTAAATGCCATGCAAGCTTATAGGGCTTTGGTGGGGAGGGATACCTCTACCCAGTGGTCTCAACCCCAGCCCACACCTGCCGTGGCCAGAGGACAGTTGACTATCCCATGGCCTTAGCCGCAGAGCTACCATGGCAGGGAGAGGTGTGTCTTCCTCCTCCCCATTAACAGTTGCACCCAAGTTGGGGGAGTGAGAGGTCGTGGAATTCTTCTCTCCTCAATGTAGCCTTTCAGTGGCCTACACGTCAATCCCCTCCATCTTTGAGATCACACCCCCAGCTGAAGCCCTCAACCAGTATTCGCTCTAAGATTTTCCATCCAGGAGTAGAGCGAGTATTTTCTTATGCACAAAGAGTGACATCCTGTGTGCTTGTTTGGATGTGTGCCACCGTGGCACACATGAGTTACTGATAATTATGTTTGTGTGGCACACACACAATTTAAATTATGGAAGAAAAATACTGAAACAAAGGATAATTAACAAGGTGCATGACCCTGCACACACACACCCTGAAAACTTCCCAGCTTGGCACCCAGTCTCATTCCCACCCAGCCTTGCTCCACTGTTCCTGAATCCATGAGCTCCCCATTCGCTGCACCCCTATCCTGTGCAGCCTTTACCACCAACCCTGCATTGTGCCCCCTTTGCCCCTAACTTCTGCAGTGTTCTTTCATCCCAACCCCTGCACTTTCCTCCCAGCCTAATCAAGTCAAAGTGTAGTAATTTGTAAACCATAAAAAAGTATGCCCCATCCCTCACCATGAACTCTAAAGCTCATTCTGCAGTTGCAACTTAATGACATTCAGAATATGAATTTAGGGATATCACCAGAAAATTTCATCCAGCTGGTTTTTTTCAGTCCACATTACTACAGTGTATATAGGACACATAATAATTAGATTATTTCTTATAGTATCTGCATGCTTTAGACCCCTGTGAATCATAGAAAAGTCCCTTTAATATGTCATCATCAATTGCATATTGATTTAGCATGAATAGAAAATAATCAACATCCATTAAGAAAGTTTTAGTTGCTTCTACACAGTGTGTGTATGAGAGAGTGTGATTGAGGGAAATAACTTCCACGGGGAGAAAAATAGTCATTGGCACAATCAACACTAGTGATGTGATTGATGCCTTCACAAGTGACAAGACTATAGCGGGTCAGAGAAAATTGTTGTACTTGACATGGTTTAGGCTCTTAAATATGAATAGGGCACAGAACATTTCTCTAGTCATTTGCCATCTATTTTATCCCTCAGATAACCTGCAGATTTACCTTTTGAGATCCCGAGGTAGCGCTCTTTAGTGAAGTGGATCTGGAACCAGACCTCACCACGCAGCCCCGGTCGCTAAAGCAGGCCAGTCCCTCACCACCATGTGCCTCTGGGTCTGGCCTTGGCTGCTGGAGCAGCTGCTGGAGTGACCTTGCCACCCGGTGGCTCTGGACCAGGGCCACCGAAGCACTCACTGCCTGTGACGCCGCTATGGCGCAGGCCGTGGCCGAGGGCGCCAAAGCACACAGTGCTCACAACACAGTTGCGGCTCTGGTTCCAGCCAGGCTGCTGGAGCAGGTTCCTGCTGTGGCTCTTGCCTTGGCTGGGGCCACTAGAACGAGCGCTGTGTGCCACTCAACCTACCCCGGAGCAGTTGAGTAGCCGCTGCGTGGCTCTGCTTTGGAGGTGAGTGGGCCTCAACCTTAGGGGGAACCGTACCCTCAACCCTCCACACTACAAATCTCTTTCTCATCCCTGAGACTCTCATCACCAGCCCCACCCCAGAGCCAGCCCTCATACCTCTGCTCCCCAACTTTTTGCCCCAGCCCTACGTCCCTTCCCACAATCCAAATCCGCTGAGCCTCACTCCTGCCACATGAACTTACTTTTTTGTGCCAATACAGAGATTGTGTGTAACATAATCCCTCCCTATGGGTACCCCTAACAAAACTCATTCTGCACATGTGGAAAAAATTCAGTGGAACATTGTGTAACTGCCCTGAGTGTTAAAAAACCTTCAGTGAGAGTTAGGAACTTAGATGTAGGAGAATCCACACTGAAGAGCAACCCTTCAGCTTCTCCTATGCCATGACTGGTACCGCACCTTACACAGATGAAGGCTATAAAAACTAGTCGCACCATATTCAAGCAGGTTCTCATGATCTCAGAGGATCTGCCACATTTCCAGATCAATTTATACTTTAGATCCTACCTGAAAGAGCATGCTGTGCCAGTCCTTTAGAATCTAAAACCAAAAGATTTATTAATAACGAAAACAAGAAAACGTTGAAAGTAAAATTTTTAAAGGAAACAAATTGAATACACTAATTGCACTGTTCCTGGTGCAGGCTTGTAGCGGAGGTAGAATAAACGATTATCTTAAATCTCTCTGGCGTACATTGCTTTGTTAGGGTGGATTACCAGTCCTTTTGTGCTCAATTCATAGCAAAGATGTTCCTGAAGTGATGAGCTGGAATGAAGACAAAGATGGAGGAATCCCCAGGGATCTCTTTATACCCTTGCTCACATAGAGGGTATTCCATTGTTCTCATTGTGTGAAAGTACCTCCCAAAATGGACTTTGTCACATAAGCAAGTCACCTGTCCATGCATGACTGTCCTTTTAGACAAGTAGCCATGGCTTACATGCTGGTCTGAAGTTACACATCAAAGTCTTCAGCTGTGGATTGGCACTACTTGAGGTGCATTGTCAGTCAAAAATTGATATTCATTTGACTAGTGACCATTTCACAATAGGTGGGTGAAACCTGTTGATAATCCCCCCAGAAGCAAACATGAAATACAAGTGCAGAGCCAGTACTCATAACTTCAGGTCAAAAATTATAAATGTACGTGAGTCCAAAAATTCTTCTAAAGACAAAAGCAGAATTCGTTATCACGTTCATGGTCTATTTTTTCCTGTGTTGCGGTCAGGTGATTTAAAAAACTGTGCTATAATTATAAGGGTCTTGACCAAAAATGGAATTCTGAAGGGTGGAGAGGTGCCACAACATTGTTGGGAGAGTTGTGGTATTGCTACCGTTCTGTGTTGCATTCAGAGTTGGGTGCCTGGCCAAGAGCTACCAGGTGCAGAAGAAAGAGAGGCAATGCCACAACCCCCTCTAAAATTAGCTGCATGATTATCTTGTGCAGACACTGTGACCTTGCAGTTCTGCCTATCTACCTAGCCCTGCCTGTGGAACCGGAAGCATTTCAGAGAAGACTAACATTGAGGTCCTAGATTTCAATCTCTTACTGAGCAGCCTAAATTCGCTTCCAGGACCTCTCCCCTATTCTTCCCTATGTCATTGGTACCCACATATACCATGACCTTGGGGCTCCTCCCAATCACTACATATAAGTCTATCTAGATATCTCGAAAAACCTGAAAAACAACGAATAGTCTAGCAGCACTTTAAAGACTAACAAAACATGTAGCTGGTTTCATGAGCTTTAGTGGGTGTACACACCACCTTTATAGAGATCCATAACCCTTGCACAAGGCAGCCACATTACCATACAGCTCTCCTAGTCATCACACACTCAGCTGTCTATGTTTCTAATGATCAAATCCCCTATTATTAACACCTGCCTTTTCATAACTGGGATTCCCTCACCTGGAGGGGGTATCCTCAGTGTGAGAGGATACCGTGACATCATCTGGAAAGAGGCTCCCAACTATGAGATCGTTTCCCTCTGTTCCAGTTGGATGTTCTTCCTTGAACCTTTTACCTTCCTCTACAGCACAGAGGCTCCCTGACGGGGTGGATCTGTTCTACTGTGGAAGCTGGGATTTGTGTGCAGCCATTTTTAAGTTTGTTAGCCTAACTCTTGCTCTGTTATTAATTTTGAGGCTTGACAATGTGATATTTGTAGAGACGCTGTCTCTGTTTTTCTTTAGTAGATAAGGATAGAATGCTGACTCTGGCAGGGACCTTGAGATAAGAAGCATCTGGGTGAAACTAAAATAACTGTTAGTCATTGGTGTTTGTAATGGGAAGTTACAGTATATAAACTGCTTCATAATTATTTGTATTAAAAGATCTGGGTGAGGACAGGGGGGGGCTCCCCCCTCCCCCCCGTCCAAATCAGTTTTTCCCTTGCTGCAGCTCGAAATAAACTGCCTCTGGCTACTTGATGCTTACAAATGCAAAGTGAGGACAATGTTTTTTTCCACAATTTTGGTGCCATGACTCAGATGGCTATGCCTGACTGACACAGCGGAGGGCTGCAGGCCATCCCCTTTCACCCCCCAAGGTGCCAAACGAGAGGTAAGAGACCTTTTGAAATCTCTACTGGGGTGTGGAGGAGGACTGCCTGTGAGGTCGCCTGTTTCTTTTTGGGCTTACAGCATCCAAACTTATTGAATCTACAACAAGGTCAGATGCAAAGTGGTGCTGGGGAATTTGTTTTGCCGCTCCCAGGTAGATTAAGTTATTGCGGTTCTGAGGAATTTTTGTAGCGCCGCCCCCTAGTAGGGTTAGTTGATATGATTTTGTTGATGTGGTTGTGGTACCGCCCCAAGTATGGGAAAGTGTATTGAGTCTGGACATAGAGAACTATAGGTTCATGCGGTTCTGGGGAAAAGTGTTGTTTGCTGCCCCCAAATATGGATAAGGTCCATAAAGCGAGATGCATCTAACGTGGAAAATTAGGGAAAAAAAAGAGAAAAAAAATGTTTGTGTGGGGAAAATGAATGAGCATGAATGTAATGAGTGGCGTGTGAATGCTGCTGCCCTGATCTCTGAGAATTAAGCTGATTCCAGCTGCCCCAGGGCTACTCCACGAGGGAGTTCTGAATGCAAGGGGGGTCAGCTGAACCTCGATACCCAGCGGATATGTGAGAGAGTGACGACTCTCCTTATTTTATGAGCTGCTGATAAGGTCTGAATCTCTAGACCCAGCAGAACCCTTCTTTGGAGTGTGTGGAGTTGAACCGCTGAAGCGGGCAGGGAGTGGACAGGATACTCCCCTGAGTGATTAAAATGGGTGGCAGCCAGTCTAAGAATACCCCCACACCGCTGAAAGGCACCCCTGTATACTACATGTACATGCATCATGTTCCAAGGAACTGTAGGCATTTGACAGAGTGGAATTTTATACGTGTGATAATCCATCTATTTAGATAAAATTCTGTGCCTCAGAAAGGGATTTAATCAAGTGGGGAACTGAAAAGGAAAGTGGAAACATCAAGAAAGTAGTAATAACATTGTTAAAAGCCCTCTCATTAAAGGAGAAAGAAATTAGAGCCCTGAGGGATGAGATTGAAGCTCTGAAAAGCAAAAAAACAAACAAAAAAAAACCCTCCCTACAGCGAGAAAGATAACTCACAAGCAGCAGCGCCTCTGTGCCAAAAGAATGCATTAGAAGGGGGAGGAAAGGATTTCTCAGCTGGTGCGCCCATATCAGCTGTGCCTCTTCTCCCAAGCTTAAGGGGGGAATTTGGCACATCACCACCCCCCCTATTCCTCACTATTCCTCACTGGTTGCCAGACATCAATGAAGATAGAGAGGAGGCACGAAAAATATACAACAGCCTCTCTGGCTGGAGCCGCAGGCAACCCAAGGATATTTCACAAGACATGAATGGGGGCCAGTCTGGCAAAATATTAATAAATAGTCAAAACCTTCCCCTCATACGCCGTTATATTTGGCTTGAGGGCATGGGCGAAGGTAAATTAAAAGCCACCCTAAGTCAACTGGTAGCAATTGAATTTGAAGATGTAATCACTAAAAGCTAATTTGCCCTAACAAGGAGACACATTTCGCAGCATAGATCTCCTTACAGAGCAAGGGGAAGTGATCTACCCCAGAGTCAGCAGTATTGGAACACCCCTGCTGCAGCTTGGCTGCTATGAAAACCCCTGTACTAAGAAGTTTAAAAATTATTAGCTGACTTCAACAATAAACATTTGAATTTACCCAATGAAAGGAACCAGAAACTGTGGAGGCTAATTAAAAAGCCCACCCTTCTTATTAAATTAATAATGGACAACAACTGTGTCATTGAAAAAGCCATTTAGCAGGAATCAAGACAGACAATAGAAGGAAAAAGCATGTGTTAAGGGGGTTAGAGGTTTGGAGCCCTGTGTGGGCAAAATAGAAGGAATAAGGAAAGTAGTAATGCAGACATTGGAGGGTTAATAGGAACGAGGAAAGTTTTCATTTGAGGAACAAAGCAAGTGATTAAGGGTATGCGAAGGTGAGATGTTGACTTCGTGGGAGAGTGGAAGGAATTAAGCAATTGTATGTGTGAGAAGAAAACTTGCTTTAAAAATGACTCCATATCTCTTGCAGTCTCTTTCAATAATCCAGGCAAAGAAACAATCAAATTTAAACATTTGGTTACAGACACTTTGTTAAATCTACTAAAGGGGAAATAAGGAATTCTATTGACACTTAATTGGTTAACTGCATAAAAGAATGAAATCTATACATTGTAAATTTGTAAATCTGCTTTGTAAGTTTCAAATGAATTGGTTTTATTTCATTTTAGATAATGCCCTCTCACTTAAAATTGCAAACAGACAAAGCACAATTTAATTAGTGCTGCTTTTTCAGGGCATTCAATCCTCAAGGTTAAATTTGCTCTCTAAGAAAACAAATTATTGTTTTCAGAATCCAAGCCCAGAAACTTCACTGTGTCTCTGTTCAAGGCTGAGTTGATAACACTTTTTGGCTTCCTTTCAGATCCAAAGTTGTATGTGCTACAGGCTGCCTCAGCTATTTCAAAGAAATATAAAACCCACTGTCCCTCATAAGTAAGCCTGTAACATTGTATATGATTTCTTTTCACGAGAAGGAAACTGAGGCATGCCATCTTTAACTTAATAATTGAACAATGAAGTAATCCACTCAAACCCTCTGAAGCTGGTGTGCAAAATAAAAGCATACCATTGAGTAACATCAGGCTGATCAAAAACTAGCAAGTACATCTGGAAAGGAAAAGTATTCTAAGATACAATGTGCCACCCACACGGGGTAGAAATGTTTTCTTTGTCTTTCAGAACATCAGAAAGTGCTAGTACCAGCTGAAAAGCAACTAAAGAAAAAACATGCTTCCCTATGTGTCATGACATAAGTTTGTGTCTTGTGTTCTGGCCAAAGTTTGTCTTGTGTCTTAATTGTGATACGTATTGCAAATGTTGTGTGTAGAATATTGTTTTTTAATGAAAGGATATTTTGGGTAAAGTAGAAGTGTGAGTTTGAACAAAAAAAATTAATAATTGGGCCCAATCAATTGGCAACTCTAAAATTTAGTGAAAGGATAATAACGTGGTAATTGTTTAAGCTAGGAGAATGTTAACAATGTCTCCACAGGTGAACAAAAAGTAACCATAAGGCTGTTCCTGCTGCAGCTCCTGCTACTCCTGTGGAACTGAAGGAAAGAAGCAAGGAGTACACCATGTGAAAAGGAGGACTGGGAGTGGGGTACCAACCCCCTCCCCACTGGGTTCGCTTTGCCTTAATTGCCACACTAACGAAATATTTAGCTTTGCAACTTGCACACTAACCATGAAAGTGGCTTGACCAGAGATAACAAGAAATCTGTAAGTAAAATAATATCGGCAAGTGGGACATCAGAACATTTGAATAAAGCCATACACAGATGCCTACAACTATGGGGAAACTAGTAACCCCACCATTTCAATAATAGCCACTTGCCCTGCTACTCATTAGTGCCTGATGCCTTAAAAGGCCTCAAGAATCATGGAATTACATGGGTTCCCATTAATAATTAAAACATCCTAGAACCATGCTGTGGATGCTTTCTTGCAAGAAAGCTCTGATTGCCATTCACAGAATAGCCACCAGAGCTTTCTTTCATGTTCCCTAGATACCTCCAGTATCACAGAAAGACTCTTCACTCTAGACATGCCCACAGACTTTGGGCTTCTTTTCACATCCCCGTCTATAGGGGGCTGGCTAAAGGGAGACAGGTCACCACCCCAATGGCCAGCATGGGGCTTGAACCCATGACCGTGGCATTTTTAGCACCATGCTCTAGCCAACTGAACTAGCTGGTCACAGGAGTGAAGCTTATAAGTGACCCTTTCAGAAAGGATCCTCAGGCAGCTGCGGGGATGTTGTGGGCTCTGGAACAAAGTGGGGGTGGGGGTGGGGGTGGGGCAGGAGCACTGCTTACAGATGGGGGAATTAGCTCAAATGGCAGAGCGTTCACTTAGCATGTGCGTTGCAATGGGATGGATGCCACATTCTTCAGTGTTGGGAAATCCCCATTTCTCTTTTCAGAGGCACAGCCAGCCAGGGGGCTAAGGGCCACCAGTGGCTCCTACCTGCTCTCCCCAAAAGCCAGCCCTGCTGGGGCAGAAAGCTGCTGGGCCCCAGCCTCCCTTGGCCTGGCCGTGGCAGGAGCTGCGGAGACAGAGCTGCCCCTCAAACGTCTCCAAGGAGAGCTCCTTCCCCTTCCCCTGGCTGAGGCAGGGGAAGGACTAGCTGGCTTGTGGATGGCTCAGAAGCACAGCCGGGCTCTCCACAGAGCTTCAGCTTTTCAGTCTCACACTCCCAGCTGAGCGACTTCACCACCTTCACCTGCTCCCCTGGCTCTGGGGCCCCCACTTCTCTTTCGGGGGTGGCTGGGAGGAAGCCGGAGACTCTTCCTGTGGGGGGGGCCTGCCTCCTTCCCCCCCCCCCAAGTGCCTGGCAGCTGGCACGTCACACCGGGGCTGGGAGCCAAGCAATAAAGGGACAGCTGGACCCTCCACCACAGGTCCCTGTAGACCGAGTGCTTGTGCGGCCCCGCAGGGAGAATTTCAGACCCACCTCCCTAGTTGGTGGAGCCATGCAGCAGCATGTGGCAGCCCTGCACTAACGAGGGGCTTCTCCCAGCAGGCTCCGGGCACTGTCACTGGACATGGGGAAGCTTGGGGGGCCTGGTGGGGGGGAATAGAGGTGGAGGAGAGTGGGAGCTGCTTTAAAAAAGCCTCTGCAGCTGGCCAGGTAGCTCTGTGCCCCCGGCCCCTCCCCTTCCCTCTCTCCGGCCGCAGCCCTGTTCTGTTGGGCTGCTTTAAAAAAAACCTCCTCCTCATCACCCACCAGGTAACTCCAGCTGCTTGGCTCCTGTTCAGAGTGCCAGGCAGGAAGCGCCCATAAGAAAGAGCAACCCAGACCTAAGAATGACTCTGCGCTAACTGGGTGCTGCCATCCTGAAGCTCACTGTTCACCCATGTGAGTCAGTACGTTTACACTGCACGGCTATTTCGGGATAACAGTGGTATTCCGAAATAGCTACCCTGTGTCTACACACACCACCTGTTATTTCACTATAGCAGTAAACCTTTTGCGTGAGGGATAAGGGATGGCTTGAAATAGCACATTATTTTGAAATTTGACACTAGGTAGATGTGCACCAAATTTCAAAATAAGCTATTTTGAAATACATTCAAAATAAGATGCGCAATTTGCACTACACAAGTTGCTCATCATATTTCTAGTTTAGGGTGCTGTGTAGATGCATCCTCAGCCACTGCTGAGGTTCACAAATACAAATAAATGAATAAAATCTGTAGAAGGATTTCATCCTTCAGCCTTCCACAGAGCTGAACTGCCCCAGCTTTGAAGAAGGAAAGATTTGTGTTATGGAAACAACTGAAAGATTTAAAACCCTGTTTCCTAGATAACGGAGCAATATGGGCACAAACAGTGCTCCGCACCAAGCCCATTAAATAACAGAATCTTTAATTTCAAGCATAAAGTGTAACTATTTCATTTCATGTATCCATACGAATCATCTTATCTTGTCTGCTAAATCAAGAAGATGGACAATTTCATTTTATGCCTCAAAGGAACAGATACCAAATGGCAACTGAACATGGTGCAGTGTTAATGTTCTTTTTATTTGATTTACTATTAAATAAAGTCACATGCTTTGTTAATTATCCTTTGTTTCACTATTTTTTCTTCTATTACATTATAAAAATGTCTCTAGCTAAGCTGTTTGTTAGCAATCAGTGGGCACCATGGTGGTGCACATCTGCACATGACCTCACTAGTGGTGCACATTATGAAACTCACTCCTCCCATGGATGGAAAATCTCAGAGGGAGCACGACCCTCCTTCCATCTTCTTCCCTGCCATCAGCAGCTGCATCCCCTTTCAGCCACTAGGAAACTCTGGGAAGAGAGGCAAGAATGGGGCCAAGTACCGAGTCAGGCTGAGGGGGGGCAGGCAAAGCTCATCTTGCCTTTCGGGGCCACTGGCAACAGCTTCTTTCTTGTGTGCTGCTGTGGAGAAAAACATGCCTGAGAGAAATGACAGCCTCGGGAACAATAAAGCAGCTGCTAAAGCAGCTCAGTTTAGAGACTGCTAGAGCGAAGATCTAAAGGTCCCTGGTTTAATCCTGGGCTTTTGCAGAAGCTTTTGCCCATGCGGCTTAGTCTGTTTTTGGCATCTCTGTTAAGTAAACATCTGGGCTGCATCTAGACTGGCAAGATTTTGCGCAAAAACTTGCCGCCAATCTACACTGGCCGCGAGTATTTGAGCAAGAACACTGACGTTCTAATGTATGAAATCAGTGCTTCTTGCGCAAATACTCTGACGCTCCCGCTCAGGAATAAGCCCTCTTGCGCAAGAGGGCCAGTGTAGACAGGCAGCCAAGACATTTTGCACAAAAGCAGGCTAAATGGAAAAAAGCCCTAGTGGCCGCTTGGATGCTCCATACCTGCAAAGCAGCTCCTGACTTCCTGGTAACCCGAGGCCCCTTAAAGGCAGACGCAGCCTGCAGAGGCCATGAGGCAGAAGCCCTTCTGCGACCTCTGCTGAGAGCTGTGCCACACGGCCCCTGCCATCCCCAAAAGCCACCCAGAGCAGGATGGCAGCTCCAGGGGAGGAACAGCCACCCGCACCCCCAGCGCAGGAGGCCCCAAGGGGCCAAAAATGGAGGGCCCCATCCTGGTCCCCAGGGGAGCTGGAGGCCCTACTGGACCTCTGGGAGGAAGAAGAGACCCTCCATGACACCCACTCCCGTCGCCGCAATGCGGACATTTTCGACCACATGGCCCAGGCGCTTGTCCACCAGGGACATCCAGCCCATACCCTCGAGCAAGTCCGGGCTAAGGTAAAAGAGCTGCACCTGGGCTATGTCTGGGACAGCGAGGGCCAGGGGGCAGGAGCCTACACCTGCCCCCACTACCAGCGGCTCCACCGCATCCTGGGACAGCCAGCACCCCAGGGACCATCTGTCCCTGTGGACACCTGCATGCGCCCCCACGTGACCAGGACCAGCGAGGCGAGGGAAGAAGACGACACCGCCAGCAGGTCAGTGGACGAGGCCAGCACCGTCACCCTCCACGCAGAGGCCCCCTCCGGCAGCCCCGATGTCTCCCTTGCGTCCTCGGAGGCCAGGGAAGGATCCACTGGTGAGTGTTACACTTTGCACTCACAAGGGCGGGGGGGAGCCAGGCTCCCGGAGAGGGGAGGAGGAAAGTGCGTCACACAAGGCTGCGTGAGCTGCACGCTGTGTAGCATTAGCAGTATGCAGCACGTGCAACCACGTTGCAGCCTGGTGACCGGCGGCACATGTGGCCGTGGCAGGCAGCTCAGGGCACGCCTGGGACCGTGCTGCTCACACACATCCGGCGGGACCAGGGGAAGGGTGGATGCCAGCTGGAACCAGCCAGGGCCCCAGGGCTCAGGCCAGAGCCCGCACCATCCGCAAGGTGCAGCACGCAGAACGACACACTGTCCCATGCCTGGCTGTGAGGCACAGCCAGCTGCTCCTGGGAAAACCACAGCGTCACAGCCCTGTGGCGTGGCCCCCACTGAGCCCCTCGCCTGCTCCCGGTACCTTGGCTGGCCCCCCGAGGGAAGTCCCCACTGCGGCCACACATGTCCCTGGGCTACATGTGTGAGGGCTAGCGGGAGGGGGAGGGGAGAAGTGCTTGGGCCGGCCCTAGGACCACCTGAGTTTTGCTGCAAGGATGGTACACTCCCCAGTCACTCTCCTGGTTCCATCCAGGAGACATCCCATGTGATGGGGATCTGAGAGCCCAGACCACGTCTGCCATATGTGCTCCCAGGCACTGTGTGGGGATTCATCTTGCTCCCTGTCAAACACCATTGATTAGCCCAAAGCCTCACAGCCTCCACCGGCAGGGAGTTCCACAGGTTAACACAACACAAGCACCCTCCCACCCCCCAAGGGGCCAGGACACAGACCGGTGGTTACAATACATGGAGGAGGACCCTACTCCAGGGGCGGTCCTGTATGCAAACATACAACACGGGGGGAAGGGGGGTAACCGAGTGGGCCCAAGCCACAGTACTGTGGTGTCACCTGGGCTCAGGGGTAGAGGGCATGGGGTGTGGGGACAGTGGCCGGGCTGCCTGACTGACCCATCCTTTCTTCTGTTCCCTGCAGCGGGACCAAGCAGAAATGGGGGACCCTCCAGCCCTGCGGCAGCAGCAGCATCAGCACCCCCAGCCGCCCAACCACCAAGGCAGCGGGTCCAGCAGTGGGACCAGCTCCTTCGGCGCCACATGCAGGCCGTCAAACGCGTGGAGGCAACCATCACACGGCGGGTGGAGGCGGACCTGCAGTGGCGCCAGGAGGCCTAGGGCTCCTTCCAGGCCCAGAGCATGCACATGGCGGATGCCATATCCACCCTCACCGCACACATTGGCCTTGCCCCATGCACCCGCTATCCCTCCCCTAGCACTGCCTGTGCCCCCTCCTGATGCTGCCCCTCCTGCCCCTGTCATGCCTCCTCCTGCCCCCGCCATGCCCCCTCCTACTCCTCCTGCAATGGCTCCTCCTGCTCCTGCCCCTCCTGCCCCTGCCCCTCCTGCAATGGACCCTCCTGCTCCTGCCCCTCCTGCCCACCTCCCCATGCTGCCTGCCCCAACACGGCCTCACCCCCATGTGCAGGTCTGCCCCCGCAGAAGCAGTCACAGGGGCCACCCCTCCCAGTTCAAAGCCTCCTCCCCCTCCCAGTTCAAAGCCTCCTCCCCCTCCCATCCTACATCTCCCCCCTTCCCATTGTAAATAAAAAGTTCCAAGTTTGTGTTAAAAAAACCCTGTGTTGTTGTTTATTGGGAGGTAAGGGAGGAGGAGGAGGAGGTTGAGATGGGAGGGAGTTGTAAGGAGACAGAGGCGACCCTACTATGGGGCCTGGGAGAACATGTCCATCAGGGCCTCCCGGATCGCACCCATCGTGGTGCGCCTGGCGGATGGCAGCTGTGCGGGGCTGTTCGTAGGCCTGGCCCTCGCCTGCCATCCATGCCGGGAGGAAGGCCTCCCCCTCCGCTCCACGAGATTGTGGAGCACACAGCACGCGGCCACTACCTCCGGGACATTCCGCTCACCCATCTCCAAATGGGTGAGCAAACAACAGAACCGGGCTTTCAGACACCTGAAGGTGCACTCCACTTGGTTGCGGGCCCGGTTGAGGCGGTCGTTGAACCGGGCCTGGTTGTGGTCCAGCCGCTCTGTGTAGGGCCGCATTAGCCAAGGCAGCAGGGGGTAGGCCGTGTCCCCCACAACACAGGTGGGCATGGGCACGTCCCCGACAGTAAATTCCTGCTGGGGGAAGTAAGTGCCCGCCTCCAGCCTGCCAAACAGGCCGGAGTTGCGTAGGATGCAGGTGTCATGTGCCCTGCCGGACCAGCCCGCTGCGCTCCTCATGGCCACCCCTGGCTCCATGGCACAAAAAACAAGCTAGATGAAAAAAAATCAGCCAAAGGCATTAAAAGGCACAAGGCAGTGGTGTCCAAAAAGTCAGAGGGCAACCACAAAAACAGTTTCTGGGGCCGGGGGCTGGAGCTCCTTTGAGACACATGCTTAAAGGGATCTCCCCGGACAGCCGTTTCTCACCTGCTGCATGCTTTAGGCCCTCTTGCAGGGACTGACAGCCAACCGATGGGGGATGCCTGATGGCAGCTGTAAGGGGCATGCGGCGTCCCTTGTAGCTGCCATCAGGCGCCACGTGCCTGGCTCCTGCAGCGCCGGCCCCGCGGTGCTGGCCAGCAGCATCCTTCCCCCCATGGCTGCAGGGTCCTGCACGGCCCAGTGCGCACGCCAGCAACGATGGCCAGGCCGGGCTGGGCAGCGCATGCGCTGTGCGCCCTGGGGGCGGGCCCCTGGCTGCGCACCAGCGACCATGGCCGGGCTGTGCATGCACCGTGTGCCTCAGGGGCAGGCCCCGGACTGCGCGCCAGCAGTCACGGCTGGCCCGCGCATGCGCCGAGCGCCCCGGGGGCGGGCCCGAGCCCCATGGGCAGGCCTGCGCATGTGCTGTGCGCCCGGGGGCGGCACCACGCGCCCGGGCCCGGGGCGCCAAAATGGCTCGGGCCGGCCCTGCCCCTAGTTCTTGTATTATGGGAACAAGTAAATACCTTTCCTTATTTACAGTCTCAACAACAGCCATGATTTATAGACCTCTATCTTATCTCCACTTAGTCTCCACTTTTCTAAGGTGAAAAGTCCCAATTGTTATGCTTAGAAGAAGCACATGGGATCTTTTTCAGGGGAGAAGGCAATACGACGTGTTTATTAAGAAGGCAGCAGAGACGCAATTAGCATATGCTTTATAAAGACAAACACACACATCCTGCAGATGGTGCACAGTTACCAGTCCATGGTGGCTAAGTCAGTCTTACTGGCCAGGCCAGGCTGACTGAGCAAGGAGTCTGGGTTCCTCTGAGATTCTTCCAAGGCTTGGCTTGCAGGACTGAACCCAGAGTCCCATGGCAAGAGCTTCCCTTCTTATCCATGTCAGTTCCCATTGGAGTTTGTGGATTTTGCGGTGTCATGCTGCCATCATCCACTGTTGGGAGGTATTAATTTGTGTTCCTTTGATGGTGATTGTCAGGGGTTCCCATCCTTGCTTTTCTTTCTTGGTGGGGTCTCTGCCTGTCTCCAGGGTTCATCAATGCTGCCAATTCAATTCAGCCTCAAGACACAATGGATGTTTCAAAGTTCCCACTTCATCTTGATCATCTGGGATGGCTTTCACACCAAACAATTGTACAGAGTTTCAGACAAGATCAATAGTTACAAGAGGTACAACTTAATTTGCAATACTTAACAGGGGAGCAAAGCCTTACAGTAACATTATCTAATCATGAGAGACAGAGAGAAATAGAAACTACAGAACTTATTCATACATCTAGTCTTATAACCAATACTAACTAAAATATACATTTTTGCTACACAATCTCTCCTCATATGGCAGCTGATCCAAACCTTTTGTCATTTTTGTTGTGCTTTTCTGAACTGTTTCCAATGCCAAGGTATCATTTTTTGGGATAAGGCAACCACATCTCCCTGCAGTGCTCAAGTTGTGGGTGTAACATGGATTTATACAGATGTGATATGATACTCACTGTCTTATTGTCAAGGCCTTTTAAAATAATTTCTAACATCCCATTTGCTGTTTTCACTGCGGCTGCACATGGAGTGGATATTTTCAGAGATCTCTCCAGCTGTGACTTGTAGGCAGATTTGTTTTCACTTAGTATGTGTGTTACTAATTGTTTATACTAAATATAGGGATTAATAGCCAGACTCAGAGCTCACAGCAATTTTCCATGAAAAGGTGTTTTCCCCTCCTGTGAAGAACATGGTTTTAGAAAAAGAGTTAATAACAGACTAGTTATCCAAGTTTCAAAATTAGAGTGTGTTTCTGCAGTGTAGTGGTTATCATATTTGCTTAAGATGCAGAAGGTCCCTGGTTCAAAGCCAGGCAGGAACACAGCATTTTCTCTTATTGGCTTCCCTTGGTGCCCAGGTAATCCCAGCTTCTGCTACTTGGCCTGTACTAGGATGAGCCCAACTCCCAGGGGACAGAGGCTGGGTGCCAGCATGGGGAGGTAAGGTGAGTCAGCCTGGGCACCTGTGGGAGGCTTGTGGCTTGGCCTCCCCTCCCCTTGGATGCTGTTGTATGAGGCTGGCTCTTCCTGCTGCCTCCCTTGTGTGACTTGGCCAAGGAGGAAATGGGGTGGAGGAGAGAAGCCAAGCTGAGGGGGGCAGGGCAGAAGCTCAATTCCTCCATGGGATTCAGTGGGGTGAGTAGAGCCCCCTGCCTTTGTTCTACCAAAGCCTATGGGGTGGAGCTTGCTATGGGGAGGCAGAGTCCTATGCCTGTCTCTGGGCCTCCCAGGGATGCTCCTTGCAGCACAGGAGAAGAGGTCTCTGGGGAAGGGGGGTGGAAGGAAAACAAGAAAAGCTGGTCCCAGTGGGCATAAGCCAGGGTGCCAGTGTGGCCCCGCTGAGGCAGTGGTGGTTGGTGTAGGTTCCATGGTGTAAGGGGCAGCACTTAGAACTATGAGTTCTGCAATCTGAGTTCAGATCTCAGCTGGATCTGCTACTCTGGGGGTTGCAAAACCCTCATGCTTCAAGTGCTTTGGCTTCCTTTCCCTTAGGTTCGTGAGAGATGATTTTGTGTCTGACACCCAGTTCAGTTTAGTGGGTGGCTGGGATGTGCTGGGACCCTGGACTTTCAGGAGGGCTGGAGCTATGTTTTTGCTGCTGCCCCTCATGCCCTCACATTTGGTCCCAGGAGCTGCCAGCTCTGAATCTTGCCCCTCCGCCGCCTCCTCGGCGCTAACAGGAAGGAGCATCAGGCCAGGCTGACTGGCCAAGGAACGGCAGGAGCCCTGTGCTAGGAGGGGAGGAAGCGGCCAGTGTGTGTGAGGGCGTTGCCCAGACAGACGGCCCCAGGCTGGAAGGGCAGAGCTGCCCGACATCTCTAGCGCTCCTGAGACCAAGGGGATCTCAGCACAGACACAAGAGCAGCAGCCTTGGCCAATGCCACAGGTTTGCAGGGACCGTCCCTGGCTCCCCACTCAGAGTGGCCGGTGGGGCACATTGGTGCTAACAACATGCTCAAATGGCGCCATGTTCCAGCCAGGCAGCATTTCTTGTGGTGCCACCTGATGCCCACAAGTGTGGCCCTTCCACTTTTCCCCTGGCCCCCATGGGGTTGACAGGAAAGAGGCCCAGGGCCAGGCTGGAACCAGGGGAAAGCAGGAGGCAGAGAAACACCCAGGGTACAGACGTTCTATAAAATTAGCCCCCTTATGCTCTGGGAGGCAGGTTTGCTGTGTGAATTCTGGGAGGCAGGTGGCATCAGGCCTGGGCACTGGGATTAGTTACCAGTTTCCCTGGCCCTGGGGCACTTCCAAGCCTGGGGGAAGTGGTTTGCTTACAGCTGTGATGGCCGAGTGGTTAAGGTGTTGGACTTGAAAGCCAATAGGGTTTCCCTGTGCAGGTTCAAATCCTGTGCACAGCAAGGCCTGTGTTCTGGCACCTATTGCTAGGATAACCCAACCCCTGGCTCAGAGTAAAATGTCCCTGTCCCATCTGAAGGGACACCTGGAGAAGGCAAAAGGGGCCATGCAGAGCAGGTGGGAGCATAGATAACAGGGTCCTGCCTAAGTGGTAGGACAACCAGTGGGGCTTTCAGCAGAGCTACCTGCCCCCTAGACATAGCCAGGGGGCCCAATGGCCCCTTGCTCTCCCCAAAAGCTAGCCCTGGTTGGGCAGAAAGATGCTGGGCCTCAGCAGCCTCCCTTTGCCTAGCAGTGGTGCAGCAATGATGGGGAACAGACCCCAGGGTGGTTGAGCTGTGCCTGGAGACAGCTGGATAGGTAAAGGGGTGGGATGTGGACCCACAGCAACAACTGGCCTGTCTGACACTAAGCACCACAGCTTAGAAGTCCAACATGCTTTTCATTGCAGCACAGAACCACACAGGCTACCTAACCAGACATCCCCTCTGTCTGCTTTGCAGCATGGGGATTGCTGGGGGAAAAGAAAGGGAAGCCAAGTCTGTCTGTCTTTTTTGGTAGGCCGAAGAGGGAGGGGTTATTGGGCAAACTTAGACCCCCTAAGCTGGCTGTGCCAGTGAAAATAGAGAAGGGGCATCAATCCCACTGTGCCACTTGAGCTAATTCCCCTGTGGCCGTGGGCGGTTTCAGAGCCTCCCATCTCATTCCACAATGTCCCTGCAGCTGCCTCTGCCTCTTCTGTAGACGGGCCACTAGCCAATCACTTTGCTGTGGACTGGCAGGCTCAGCTGATTAGTGTTTGGTGCTAATAATGCCAGGGTGTTGGGTTCAAGCCCCTTGCTGGCACTGCAGGCTTGTGGCAAGGTGGCCTCTTCTCCTTCAGCTGCCCGCTCTAGGAGGAGGGGAGCCTGGAACAGGCTGAGCAGGTTGCAAGAAGCAGGCAGGAGTCCTGGTTTGGAGCAGGGACCAGCAGACACAGACCCTTTGCAGCCCCAGGTGGCTGGGAGCAGACTCTGGCTACATCCTTCTCCTGGAGGCTGAAAAGGCCTTGGACCCTGAGCCACAGCCTTTGTGCCCACCTCTACAGCCAGCACTGGGTGGGCATTAAGCCAAGGAAGCAGGGACTCTGAGGAAGAGGTGGGAGGGAGGGGAGCTAATCCCATGAACATGATTTGTCAGTGCCAAACAGTAGCTGAAAACAGTGACATGATGATCAAACACAAGAGTAATTCTGGGTTATCAGCGAGGTCCCTGCCACATATCAAAGCCTGGGATTGAACCAGGAACTTTTAGATCTTCAGTCTAATGCACTCCCAACTGAGCTACTTTAAATGCTGTAAAGAGATGGGCCCTCTCTGGCCTCTAATTCTCTGTCTGGGATGTTGGCAGCCGTGCCACACAAAATGGACTTCGTCATGCCCTGCCCAGGAAGGCAAGAATGAGCTTTCCACAGTGCCCCTCCCTCACAGCCCAGACCAAAGGTTCCCTCTAAGCCAGGCCTGGGCAATATAGGCCATCAGGTTGGATCCAGCCTAAGTTGAGAGTGGACAAGAGGGGGGCCACACTGGAGTAGACTCCCTGACAAAAGACTCCCTCACTAGAGGGGGGTGGGTTCCATCCAGGAGCCAAGTGTGGGCTCAACTTCTGAGCCGTGACACCATGGCTGTGTCTACATTGGCACCCTTTTTCGAAAAAGGGATGCTAATGAGACCAGTCGCAATTGCAAAGCCGCGGGGGATTTAAATATCCCCCGCGGTATTTTCTACATAGCTGCCGCTTTTTCGGCTCGGGGCTTTGCCGGAAAAAGCGCCAGTCAAACGAGGATCTTGCGGAAAATAAACCCTTTTCATAAGATCTCTTATGCCTACTTGCAAGTAGGAATAAGAGATCTTGCGGAAAGGGTTTATTTCAAGATCCATCTCTGGCGCTTTTGCTGGCAAAGCCCGAGCCGGGCGGCAGCCATGTTGCAAATACATGAGGATATTTAAATCCCAGCAATTTGTGCGACTGTCTCATTAACATCCTTTCGAAAAAATGTTACACAACCCAGATGAAAGAGCAAAGACTTGGCACATTTCACAAAATATGGATAAGGCTGTTTTTCCTGACTGGGAATCAAACCCAGGCCACAGCAATGAAAGTACTGAAGTTTAGTCACTAGACCACCAGAGCCCTTTTCTTAACTATACTGGCCCTTCGCAGGCCACTTTCTGTCTCCTTCAGGATGTGGGTCCGTTCTTGGAGAAGGTGCGTGATGCCGGCATATTTTGTAGCTCCAGGCTCTACCAGAAGATGCCTCCCCGCACTTTCCCCATGGCTGCGCCCTCAGGGCCGGAGACATGGACATGCCCCTGTGCATTGTGGGGGATGCAGCCTGCCCTTTGCTCCCCGGGCTGATGAAGCCCTACACAGGACATGTTGCCTAAAGCAAGGAACAGTTCCCAGGCAGGCTCAGCAGGGCCCACTTTGGTGTGGAGGCAGATTCTGGCCCCTCAAAGGGAGGTTCCTCTGTCTGCTCCCCTGGCTGGACCTTGGTGAGGGCGAACATCCCCTAAGTGGTGGTGGACTGCAGTGTCCTCCAGAATAGTTGTGAGAACAAGGGGGAGATGTTCCTGCCAGGGTGGGGACCACAAGCTGAGCAACTCGCAAGGGCCTTTCAGCAACAGCACACGGCTGCCATGCAGCAGGCCATTCAGGGGGCTTATGCCTCTAAGAAGCCCTAAGGGAGAATTTACGACAAGGGCACCTGTGAAACTTTCCCCCTGTGTGTCCCTGCAAGGAGCTTCTGCATTGCCGCTCTGTGCCTTCCCCCTCACCAACCCCACACACACCCTTCCCCTTCCCCGCCCTTCCCACTTTCCTCTTCCCCTTCCGATAAAACAAACAGGACTTTTCCCTGTTCAAAGAATGAACACTCTGGGTTTTATTTGGGGAATTAGAACTGGGGAGGGGCTGGGGAAAGAACCTGTGAGGGGGAAGGAGACTGGGGGGAAGGGGAGGAAAGGGGTGGTGGGGCTCAGGTCTGGGTGTGGCTCCTGCCTCAGGTGGTCCCACTGCCTCATGTGGCGGGGGTCTTGACAGCCATGGGGTGGTTCGAGGGGGAGAAGATGGAGGAACAGGAGCAGGTGTGCATTTGGGGGGACTTGAGCAGGAAGGGGTTTGGGTTCAGAAGGCCACTGCTGGGCCACTGAAGCAGGCAACCAGGTGGTTGGCAGCAGCTCTGTGTGCTGGACACATGCTCCAGGCCTCCTGGAGTCTCCATCTGTGGCTTAAGCTGGAGAGCCTGCCCCCCACAGGAGCAGTAATTTGGGCATCAGGTCACCTCATTGGTGACAATGGAGGAAAGAGAAGAGTTTTCCCTGCTATTGGGGAAAGCAGGGCAGGCCAAAGCCCTTTTAGCCACTGGGTCTGTGCCAGCTGGAGCCTCCTCCTACCAGCTCTCTGGCTTGCTTCCTGCAAAGCCTCAGCTTCTTTCTGCTTTCCTCTACATAGCAGGCAGCTAAACAAGTGCAAGTAACCAGCATGGGGTTTGAACCCACAACCTTGGCATTATTAGCACCATGCGTTACCCAATTGGGGTAGCTGGCTTGTAGACTCCTCATTCACAAGTGACCCTGTCAGAAAGGTGCTCAGGCAGCTGTAGGGACATCTCTGCATCTGCCAATGGCTCTTCTCTGACAGGGCCACTAGCAACTCACTGTGCTGTGGTCTGACTAGTTCTGCAGGTTTGGTCAAGGTGCCTGGCGGCCAGCATGGCACACTGAGACCCAGTGTAAAGAGGCAGCCGGAATCTCTTGCTGCCAGCACCTTGCCTCCCAGATTCTTCCCTTTCAGCAGCAGCTGCAGCCCCTTTCAGCCCCTGGGTCAGCCAGGGAAGGGAGTCAGGAATGGGGCCAAGTAGCAAGGGGGGCAGGCAAAGCTCATCTTGCCTTGCAGGGCCGCTGGCAACAGCTTCTCTCTTGTGCGCTGCTGAGGAGAAAAACACCCTGAGAGGGACCATAAAGAACAATTTAGAAGAGCGCTTAGAGGGGGGCACCTGTTAGCGCCAAGGGGACAAGAGTCAGAGCCTGACAGCTGCTGGGACCACACATGAAGGCATCAGGGGAAGCAGCAAGCTCCAGGAAGGTTATAAATTCCAGGGCCCATCCCATCCCAGCCACCCGCTGAGCCAGACAGACACAGACTGAGCTCCAGGGTGCATCAGACACCCAGCAGGAAGCACAAAATTCTCTCTGGGGAGCCTGTGGATAAGGAAGCCAAAGCACAGGAAGTGGGAGGGTTCTGCAGCAGTGAGACCAACCCCAGCAGGTCCAACTGTGATTTGAACTCAGTGTGCAGGTTTCAGAGTCTAGAGTTCTGCCCCTTTCACCCTGGGACATACACCGGCCAGCTGTGACTCAATTAGGCTGAACTGGAGCCCCAGCTCATCCCCCCTGGGACCAGCTTTGCTTGTTTTCCTTCCACCCAGAGCCCCCTTCTTCTCCTGCACTGCAAGGAACATCCCTGGGATGCCCTGAGACAGGCACAGGACTCTGCCTCCCCACAGCCAGCCCCACCCCACAGGCTTTGGCAGAACAAAGGGGGGGGGGCTCTGCTCACCCCCACTGAATCCCACCAAGGCACTGAGCTTCTGCCCTGCCTCTTCTGCCCCATTCCTGACTTGCATCCTCCTTGGGCTTGTCTCACAAGGAGGCAGCAGGAACAACCAGCCGCATACACCAGCCTCCCAGGGGAAGGGGGGGGGGGGAAGCCACAAGCCTCCAACGGGTGCCTGGCCTGACCCATCTCACTTCCCCAGGCTGGCACCTAGGGGCATTCTCAGCTGATGTCACCCCCCTCTGTCATGTGGGAGTTGGGCTTATCCCAGGAACAGGCCGGGCAGCAGGAACTGCGCTTACCTGGGCACCAAAGGGAGCCTCAATAAGAGAAGAGGTTTTTGCCTGGCTTTGAAACAAGGACTTTTCGCATGTGAGGCAAACATGATAACCACTGCACTATAAAAACAACCTTCAGGCTGTCTCCTGCTCTACTTAAATTTGGACAAATATTCTGTTTCCAATGCTTTGGCCAAAGCCTTGGGGGAAGAGGCTAGGCAAGAGCAGGGAATAGACCCTTCCCAAGTTACTTCTCTAAACCTTCGCTCCCAACTCTGGGGAGGTGGCAGGGGCCTATGTGCCTGGGGAGGGGGGAGCCGCATCACATCACCAGCTCCTCAAAAAATGAGTAAGGGTTATTTCAAGGGAAGGGTTTTAGCTTGAAATAACCCCATGGGGACCAAGTTTGATATCCTGTAATAGTGCTAGTGCGGACGAGCAGCAGTCTGCTATTATGCAAATGAAGCGCGGGATATTTAAATCCCTGCTTCATTTATAATTTTAAATGTCTACATTTGCATCCCTCTCTCAAAAGATGGTGCAAATGTAGACCTACCCTGAGAGTGTAGAGGAGTGTTTGCTCCAGAAGGCCCAGGATTGAATGAGACAGAGTGAGGTTGCTGTGACAGAGCAGGGTCTGTCTGGAGAAAAGACAGAGAATGAGAAGGCCCATGAGAGGTTGAGGCTCCAGAGGAGGGAGGGGCTAGTTATTTGGTCAGGCAAATTGACAAAAAATCCCCAGGCCCTGAGCATGGTGCAGACCAGGCCCATCGGTCCCATTGCATGGTCGGGTTTGGGAGCGTGGAGCGTATAATGTCCCTGGCTGTGGTGTGTGACTCAGTCAAACTGCCTCTTTTATGTGTTTATTGAGCTTTCTCAGCCTCTTTCCTCAGGCACATTAATCAGGCAAAGACCCCACCAGGGACCTTGTATCTTCCTTTGTGCAACTCAGCCACACACACAGCAGAAGGGTTTTCCTGCAGCCACCGGCCCCAGCCCCTCTCTTCAGGGAACTGCAGCCCCTCGGACCAGGCAGCTCCTCCCAGAATTCAGGAGGCACCATGCCAAGAAGACACCGTGTGACTGAGAGACCAGAGGGGAGACACCCAGACTCATACAAGCAGGCCTGGCTGTTGCACAGAGATTTGTAGATCCTGGTGGGCAGCGCTGTGCTTCTTCCTGTGTCCTGGGCCCCTTTGGCCACATTCAAGGGGTGGCCTATTTTGTAAAAGGCTGCATATGGCACCAGTAGCTAGAGTGACTCAAATGGGATTTGAACCCACAATCTTTGAATGACTGGCCGGGCTCCAATTGAGTACTACAGCTTAGAAGTCCAACATGCTTTCCATTGCACAACAGAGCCCCACATACTAGTGGCCCCAACATCTCTCTCTGCTTTGCAGCATGGCAATTTCTGGGGCAGGGGAAGGGAAGAGCTGAGCCAGAATTGGTCCCAGACCAACCGCTTGGAAGGCGTCACATTGCCCCCTACAGCACCAGCACAGCCAGGTAGGCCTTTCAGCACTGGGGAATAGGGGTTGCCTGGCACATGTGCTCCCCCACACTGGTAGCTCGCTGCCCCCTATAGCTCCTGTGCCTAAGGCAATAGCTGCACAGCCACAGCCTGGAGCCTGTGCAGGACACAGATCAGATGCTTTAGCACCAACATGTAACACACGTGTGAAGGGAGCATCCCATGTGAAGTTGGCTGGTTCCACCTCTCCCGTGACAGGCACTAGTGGCTCACAGACTCCTGTCTCCTGCAGCTCCCCACTGGGAAATCCTCTCCCCCCTTCTCTGTGTGTGGCTGGGGCATTAGGCCTCTCGCCATGTTTGCGTCTGAGCATTTTCCTATTTACATGCAGGAGGGAAGGCGGTGGCTGAGCCGGACGCAGGGGGGTTTCCATGGGAGGGGGCATGTCCCACATGTCGAGCCAGTTGTGCAGTTTTGTTGTTGAAGGAGACAACATAGAACTGGCTCCAGCCCCCACTCAGTAACCTGGGGAAATGACCCACCAAGCCTGGGCCCCTCGGAGAGGCAACGCTTCCCCACTGGCCAGGACAGAGCCTCCCTCTGACACAGTAATGGAGCCTTCTCCCCTTGGTCCTGCCTCCCCCCGCTCTTCACTCAGCTCTCACTGCTTGGTGCTGCCAGAGAGGGAGCCTCACTGTGAATCGGTCTTCCCGTTCCAGGAGCAGGGTGAGTTTTGTCCTATGCACCAATATTGAGGTGGTGTGAGTCTGTTCAGAGGTGAGTCCCCACGGCGCCTACCAGTTACTAACATATATCTTAGCTACATGTTATGGGAGAAAGACATTAACCCTAGGGATAATTAACACTGTGCTGCAGCTATCCTCTTCCTCCCAAGGGCCAATAGGGAACAGATGGGGGATAAGGCATGATGCAGATCTAAGGGGATAGCTAAGTCCAGTGTGAGAAGCACATGGAAAAAGACCCACAAGCAGATGAGAAAACAGCATGAAGACATCAGGATCAGAGCAGTACAAGTAAAACCATGAATTAAAGAAAATCCAGGAGAGGATAAAACAAAGTGAAATGCCTGCTCCTCTCCACTTCAAAACTAATTTTGAAAGCGGACAGGGGGCTGCGAAAGGGGACAGGAGCTGCAGCCAGGGAAGTTTGAGAGGGAGTTTGGCAGAGGAAGGCCTACGATGGTAAGGAAGACCCGCAACACCTGTGCCAGCACTGCTTCTGTCTCCTCCACCGGTGCCTGTAGCCAGACAGAGCACCTGAGCCTGGATGCCTCTACCCAGATCGTGGTGTGGTTTTGCAGGGACTGTGGATTGCAATTCCCACTTATTGATATCCAGGCTGGGGAGATCATCCAATGCGAAAGGTGCCTGCTGTTGGAATCTCTCAGAAAGCAGGTGGCAGAGCTACAGGAGGAGGTGGCTAGGTTGAGGAGCACCCGCATCCATGAGAAATTCCTGGACCGTGTTCATGAGGAGACAGCTGAGGTAGCTGTCCCGGTACACAGGACTGGGGACACACCATTGGTGGAGGAGGAGACGGCTCACTGTGGACAGTGGCAGCTGGTTACTTCTGGCAGCAGGCACTGCTCCACCCCTACTCCGAACCCTCTCACCGTAGTATTAGGAAACCATTACGCTCTTCTTTATACAGGAGATAAGCAATCACCCCTACACCGGAGGAGGAGAAACCCCGTACCTCCCAAGGCTGGGAGGTCTGCTGCCACCACTGCGAATAAGAAACGTAGGGTAGTGGTGGTCGGAGACTCTCTTCTGAGGGGGACGGAGGCGCCCATCTGTCGCCCTGACATTTCATCTCGGGAGGTATGCTGTCTGCCGGGGGCCCGTATCCGAGATGTTACGGAGGCATTGTCGAGGATAATCCGGCCCTCTGACTACTACCCCATGCTACTCATCCATGTGGGCACTAATGATACTGCGAGGTGTGACACTGAGCAGATCAAGAGTGACTACAGGGCTCTGGGAGTACGGGTGAAGGAATTTGGAGCGCAGGTGGTATTCTCTTCGATCCTTCCTGTCGAAGGTAGGGGCCCGGGCAGAGACAGGTGCATCCTGGAGATGAATGCCTGGCTGCGAAGATGGTGTCGCCAGGAGGACTTTGGCTTCCTCGACCTTGGGATGCTATTCCAGAAAGGACTGCTAAGCATCCGTCCACCTTACGAGGAGGGGGAAGACCCTATTTGGATACAGAATGGCTAACCTAGTGAGGAGGGCTTTAAACTAGGTTCGACGGGGACAGGTAAGCAAAGACCACACGTAAGTGGAGAACATGGAGACCTGGGAGATGGGTTGAAAACGGGAGGGAGCGTGGGCTATAATGGCAGAGAGAAAGGAGGATCAGGGTAAAACTGGGAGGCAAGGTCAAATCAGTATCTTAGATGCCTATATACAAATGCAAGAAGTATGGGAAATAAGCAGGAAGAACTGGAAGTGCATAAGTACAATTATGACATTGTTGGCATCACAGAAACTTGGTGGGATAATACACGATTGGAATGTTGGTATGGAAGGGTACAGCTTGCTCAGGAAGGATAGACAGGGAAAAAGGGAGGAGGTGTTGCCTTATATAAAAATGAACACCTGGAGTGAGGTGGAAGGACATAGGAGACAGAAGTGTTGAGAGTCTCTGGGTTAGGCTAAAAGGGATTAAAAACAAAGGTGATGTCATGCTAGGAGTCTACTACTGGCCACCTACCCAGGTGGAAGAAGTGGATGAGGCTTTTTTTAAACAACTAACAATATCATACAAAGCCCAAGATTTGGTGGTGATGGGGGACTTCAACTATCCAGATATATGTTGGGAAAATAACACAGCGGGGCACAGAGAATCCAATAAGTTCTTGGACTGCATTGGAGACAACTTTTTATTTCAGAAGGTTGAAAAAGCTACCGGGGGAGAAGCTGTTCTAGATTTGATCCTAACAAATAGGGAGGAACTGGTTGAGAATTTGAAAGTGGAAGGCAGCTTGGGTGAAAGTGATCATGAAATCATAGAGTTCAGAATTCTAAGGAAGGGTAGAAGGGAGAACAGCAAAATAGAGACAATGGATTTCGGGAAGGAGGATTTTGGTAAGCTCGGAGAGCTGATAGGCAAGGTTCCATGGGAATCCAGACTGAGGGGAAAAACAGCTGAGGAGAATTGGCAGTTTTTCAAAGGCACATTGTTAAGGGCCCAAAAGCAAGCTATTCCGCTGTGTCGGAAAGATGCAAAATATAGCAAAAGACCACCTTGGCTTAACCACGAGATCTTGCATGATCTAAAAATAAAAAAGGAGTCATATAAAAAATGGAAAGTAGGACAAATTACAAAGGATGAATATAGGCAAACAGCACAGGAATGCAGGGGCAAGATTAGAAAGGCAAAGGCACAAAATGAGCTCAAACTAGCTACGGGAATAAAGGGAAACAAGAAGACTTTTTATAAATATATTAGAAGCAAGAGAAAGACCAAGGACAGAGTAGGCCCACTGGTCAGTGAGGAGGGAGAAACAGTAACAGGAAACTTGGAAATGGCAGAGATGCTTAATGACTTCTTTGTTTCGGTCTTCACCGAGAAATCTGAAGGAATGCCTAACATAAGGAATGCTAGTGGGAAGGGGGTAGTTTTAGAAGGTAAAATAAAAAAAGAACAAGTTAAAAATCACCTAGAAAAGTTAGATTCCAGTAAGTCACCAGGGCCTGATGAAATGCATCCTAGAATACTCAAGGAACTGATGGAGGTATCTGAGCCTCTAGGTATCATCTTTGGAAAATCATGGGAGACAGGAGAGATTCCAGAAGACTGGAAAAGGGCAAATATAGTGCCCATTTATAAAAATGGAAATAAGAACAACCCAGGAAACTACAGACCAGTTAGTTTAACTTCTGTGCCAGAGAAGATAATGGAGCAGGTAATTAAGGAAATCATCTGTAAACGCTTGGAAAGTGGCAAGAGGATAGGGAACAGCCAGCATGGATTTGTAAAGAACAAATCATGTCAAACCAATCTGATAGCTTTCTTTGATAGGATAACGAGTATTGTGGATAAGGGAGAAGTGGTGGATGTGGTATACCTAGACTTTGGTAAGGCGTTTGATACGGTCTCGCATGATATTCTTATCAATAAACTAGGCAAATACAACTTAGATGGGGCTACTATAAGGTGGGTGCATAACTGGCTGGATAACTGTACTCAGAGAGTAGTTATTAATGGTTCACAATCCTGCTGGAAAGGTATAACAAGTGGGGTTCTGCAGGGTCTGTTTTGGGGACAGCTCTCTTCAATATCTTCATCAATGATTTAGATATTGGCATAGAAGTGCAACATTAAGTTTGCAGATGATGTACCAAGCTGGGAGGGTTGCGACTAATTTGGAGGATAGGGTCATAATTCAAAATGATCTGGACAAATTGGAGAAATGGTCTGAGAGTAAACAGGATGAAGTTTAATAAGGAACAAATACAAAGTGTTCCATTTAGGAAGGAACAATCAGTTTCACACATACAGAGATAGAGCGACTGTCTAGAAAGGAGTATGGCAGAAAGGGATCTAGGGGTTATAGTGGACCACAAGCTGAATATGAGTCAGCAGTGTGATGCTGTTGCAAAAAAGAAAACATGATTCTGGGATGCATTAACAGGTGTGTTGTGAGCAAGACACGAGAAGTCATTCTTCCGCTCTACTCTGTGCTGGTTAGGCCTCAGTTGGAGTATTGTGTCCAGTTCTGGGCACCGCATTTCAAGAAGGATGTGGAGAAATTGGAGAGGGTCCAGAGAAGAGCAACAAGAATGATTAAAGGTCTAGAGAACATGACCTATGAAGGAAGGCTGAAAGAATTGGGTTTGTTTAGTTTAGAAAAGAGAAGATTGAGGGCAGACATGATAGCAGTTTTCACCTTAAAAGGGTGTCATAAGGAGGAGGGAGAAAACTTGTTCATCTTGGCCTCTGAGGATAGAAGAAGAAGCAATGGGCTTAAACTGCAGCAAGGGAGGTTTAGGTTGGACATTAGGAAAAAGTTCCTAACTGTCAGGGTAGTCAGACACTGGAATAAATTGCCCAGGGAAGTTGTGGAATCTCCATCTCTGGAGATATTTAAGAGTAGGTTAGATAAATGTCTATCAGGGATGGTCTAGACAGTATTTGGTCCTGCCATGAGGGCAGGGGACTGGACTCGATGACCTCTCGAGGTCCCTTCCAGTCCTACTATTCTATGATTCTATGATTCTATAATTTTGAATTTTTTGGCTACCTCTACATTGGTGCGATCTTGTGCAAAAACTCTTTAGCGCAAGCGTTCTTGTGTTAAAGTAGTTGCGCAAGAGAGCATCTACATTGGCCAGCACTCATCGTCAGAGCAATATGCTTTTGCGCAAGAGAGCGCTACATTGGCGGGATGCTCTTGCGCAAAAGCAGGAGCCTGGAAACACTTTGGAGAGGTTTGGATTGGCTTACAGGGGAAATCCTTGGTGAACTTAAGCACAAAAAGGAAGCTTACAAAAAGTGGAAACTTGGACAAATGACCAGGAAGGGGTTTAAATGTATAGCTTGAGAATGCCGGGGGGCTATCAGGAAGGCGAAAGCGCAAGTGGAATTGCGACAGGCAAAGGACTTGAAGGATAACAAGAAAGGTTTCTACAGGCATATTAACAAGAAGGTGATCAGAGAGGGTGTGGGGCCCCTACTGGATGAAGGAGCTAACCTAGTGACAGATGATGTGGGGAAAGCTGAAGTACTCAGTGCTTTCTTTGCCTCTGTATTCACGGACAAGGTCGGCTCCCGGACTAATGCGCTAAGTGACACAAGATGGGATGAAGATGGACAGCCCTTGGTGGGTAAAGAACAGGTTAGGAAGTATTTAGAAAAGCTAAACGAACACAAATCCATGGGTTCAGACTTAATGCATCCGAGGGTACTGAGGGAGTTGGCAAATGTCATTGAGGAGACTTTGGCCATTATCTTTGAAAAGTCATGGAGATCGGGAGAGATCCCGCATGATTGGAAAAAGGCAAATGTAGTGCCCATCTTCAAAAAAGGGAAGAAGGACGATTCAGGGAACTATAGGCCGGTCAGTCTTACCTCGGTTCCTGGAAAAATCATGGAAGGGATCCTTAAGGAATCCATTTTGAGGCACTTGGAAGAGAGGAAAGTGATTAGGAATAGTCAGCATGGATTCACAAAGGGCAAGTCGTGCCTGACCAATCTGATTAGCTTCTGTGATGAGGTAACTGGCGCTGTGGACATGGGAAAGTCAGTGGATGTGATATACCTTGACTTAAGCAAGTCTTTTGATACGGTCTCCCACAATATTCTTGCCAGCAAGTTAAGGGAATGTGGATTGTATAAATGGACAGTAAGATGGATAGAAAGCTGGCTAGAAGGCCGGGCCCAGCGGGTAGTCATCAATGGCTCGATGTCAGGATGGCGGTCGGTTTCTAGCGGAGTGCCCAAAGGTTCGGTTCTAGGACCGGTTTTGTTCAATATCTTTATTAATGACCTGGATGAGGGGATGGATTGCACCCTCAGCAAGTTTGCGGATGACACTAAGCTAGGGGGAGAGGTAAATACGCTTGAGGGCAGAGATAGGGTCCAGAGTGACTTAGACAAATTGGAGGATTGGAACACAAGAAACCTGATGAGGTTCAACAAGGACGAGTGCAGAGTCCTGCACTTGGGACGGAAGAATCCCAAGCTTTGTTACAGGCTGGGGACCAATCATCTAAGTAGTAGTCCTGCAGAAATGGACCTGGGGGTTACAGTGGATGAGAAGTTGGATATGAGTCAATAATGTGCCCTTGTAGCCAAGAAGGCTAATGGCATATTAGGTTGCATTGGGAGGAGCATTGCGAGCAGATCCAGAGATGTGATTATTGCCCTTTATTCGGCTCTGGTGAGGCCACATCTGGAGTATTGTGTCCAGTTCTGGGTCGCCCACTACAAAAAGGATGTGGACGCATTGGAGAGGGTCCAGCGGAGGGCAACCAAAATGATTAGGGGGCTGAAGCATATGACCTATGAGGAGAGGCTGAGGGAGTTGGGTCTGTTTAGTCTGCAGAAGCGAAGAGTGAGGGGGGGATTTGATAGCAGTCTTCAACTTCCTGAAGGGAGGTTCCAAAGAGGATGGAGAAAGGCTGTTCTCAGTGGTGACAGATGGCAGAACAAGGAACAATGGTCTCAAGTTGCGGTGGGAGAGGTCCAGGTTGGATATTAGGAAAAACTATTTCACTAGGAGAGTGAAGCACTGGAATGGGCTACCTAGGGAAGTAGTGGAGTCTCCATCCCTAGAGGTGTTTAAGTCTCGGCTTGACAAAGCCCTGGCCGGGTTGATTTAGTTGGGATTGGTCCTGCCTCGAGCAGGGGTCTGGACTTGATGACCTTCTGAGGTCTTTTCCAGCTCTATGATTCTATGAAAAGGGCAACAGCCCTTTCCGGGGGCAGGGGCTGGAGCTCCTTTGAGACACGTGCTTAAAGAGATCTCCCCGGACAGCCGTTTCTCTCCTGCTGCTGTGTTTTAGTACCTCTTGCAGGGACTGACAGCTGTAGCCACTCTAGCTGTGGTTGCCCTCTGCCTTCTTGGACACCACAGCTTGTGCCTTAGTGCCATTTGCTGATTTTTTTGATGTCAGCTCTTTTGTTGTGCCATGGAGCCAGGGATAGCCTTGTGCCTGCTCTGGCCCCTTCCAGCCATTTTGGAGTGCCTGCAGCTGCTGCTCCATGCTGCTGCACTCCTCGTCCAGGACCTCGAGGCACAGGTCGCTCTGGACTCCTCACCAGGGAGGAGGTGGCACCCCTGTGGCATCCCCACCCCACCGTGGAGAGGCTCTTGTGGAGACTAGACACCAGTACCAACTGGTGGGACCAGCTGGTCCTGGGGCAATGGGATGACCAGCAATGGCTCCAGAACTTTTGCATGCGAAAGCAGATGTTCCTGGAGCTATGTGCCTGGCTCGCCCCTGCACTCCAGAGAAGCACCACCCAACTGCGGGCACCCATTCCCGTGGACAAGAGGGTCAGCATTGCCATATGGAAGCTGGCCAGCCCAAACAGCTACCGATCGGTGGCACACCAGTTCGGGGTGGGCAGATCGACCGTGGGTGCTGTCGTTATGCAGGTAAGTCCTGGGGGGGGGAGGGGTGCTGCACTCCATGCCTAGGGACTGGCAAGACTCCAGGCTGGGGCGATGGGGAATGCCCCATCACCCAGGGGTTTGGGCCATCCCTCCCTTGCACAGACCTGCTAGTGGGGGGGAAGGGGTGGCGGCCCTTGGGGTGAGGGGGCCCTGGTGTGTGTGAGGACAGAGGGCATCACGGGGGGGGGAACCCCCCAAGGGAGAATCCACTCTCCCTGCCTTATGTGATGCATTCCCCTGTGTTTCTGTGCACCCTTCTGCAGGTCGTCTGTGCCATCAATGATGTCCTGCTCCAGCGAGTCATCCGCCTGCGGGACGTGGAGGCTACGGTGGCCGGCTTTGCTGCCCTGGGATTCCCCAACTGTGCGGGAGCCCTGGATGCAACCCACATCCCCGACCATGCCCCGGATCATCGAGCGGCCCATTTCATAAACCGAAAGGGGTACTTCTCCTTTGTGCTCCAGGCCCTCATGGACCACCGTGGCCGCCTCACGGACATTTATGTGGGCTGGTCCGGCAGGGCACACGACGCCCGCATTCTCTGGCACTCCAGCCTGTTTGGCAGGCTGGAGGCGGGCACTTTCTTCCCCCAGAGGGAATGTACTGTCGGGGACGTGCCCAAGCCCGCATGTATTGTGGGGGACGCAGCCTACCCCCTGTTGCCCTGGTTGATGTGGCCCTACACGGGGCGGACAGACCACAACCGGGCACGGTTCAACGACCGCCTCAACCGGGCCCGCAACCAGGTGGAGTGCGCCTTCGGCCGTCTGAACGCCCGGTTTCGCTGTTTGCTCACCCGTCTTGAGATGGGTGAGCGGAACATCCCCGAGGTAGTGTATGCGTGCTGTGTGCTCCACAACATCGTGGAGCGGAAGGGGGAGACCTTCCTCCCGGCATGGATGGCAGGCAAGGGCCAGGCCTTCGAACAGCCCCACACAGCTCCCATCCGCCAGGCGCACCATGATGGGGTGCGCATACAGGAGGCCCTGACGGAGATGTTCTCCCAGGCCCCACAGTAGGGTTGCCTCTGTCTCCCTTGACATCTCCCTCCCATCCCCAACCCTTCCCTCCTCCCGTCCCCTTACCTCCCAATAAACAACACAGCTTTTTTTTTAAACAACGTATTGAACTTTTTATTTACAATGGGGATGTAGGATGGAAGGAGGAAGGGGGCTCTGAACTGGGAGGGGGAGAAGGGAGCTACTGCTGGGAGGGGTGGCCCCTGCGACCGCCTCTGCGGGGGCAGACCACTACATGCGGTTCAGGCCCCATCGGGGCAGGCAGCACGGGGAGGTGGGCAGGATGGGGTGCATCAGGAGGGGTCATGGCAGGAGCAGGAGGGGCAGCAGGAGGGAGCATGGCGGGAGCTGGAGGGGCAGCAGGAGGAGGCATGGCGGGAGCAGGAGGGGCAGCAGGAGGGGCAGCAGGAGGGAGCATGGCGGGAGCTGGAGGGGCAGCAGGAGGGGGAATTGTGGGAGCAGGGCACGGGCATTGGCATGGGAGGGATGGCAGATGCATGGGGCAATGCCATGCCATAGTGCACAGCATGCCCGATTTGTGCAGTGAGGGTGGTGATGGCATCGCAGATGCACTCACATTGAGAGTGGAAGCGGCCCCAGGCCTGCTGGCGCCACTCCAGGTCAGCATCCACCCAGCGTGTGATGTCCACCTCAATCCTCTCAATGGCCTGTACGTGCCACCGGAGGAGTTGGTCCCGCTTCCGGACCCGCCGGCTTGGTGCCTGGGCGGTTGGGGGAGCTGCTGCTGCCACAGGACTGTAGGGTCCCCCGCTCCTGCTTGGTCCTTCTGCAGGGAACAGAGGAAAGGATGGGTCAGTCAGGCAGTCTGGCCACCATCCCAGCACCCCATGCCCTCCGCCCCTGAGCTCAGGTGACACCACAGTACTGTGGCTTGGGCCCACTCGTTCCCCCACGTGTTGTATGTTTGCATACAGGACCGCCCGCGAAGTAGGGTGCTCCTCCATGTACTGTAACCACCGGTCTGTGTCCTGGCCCCTTGGGGTGTGGGAGGTCGCGTGTGTTGTGTTAACCTGTGGAACTCTCTGCCAGGGGGAGGCTGTGAGGCTTTGGGCTAATCAATGGTGTTTGACAGGGAGCAAGGTGAATCCCCACACAGTGCCTGGGAGCACATATGGCAGACGTGGTCTGGGCTCTCAGATCCCCATCACGTGGATGTCTCCTGGACGGAACCAGGAGTGACTAGGGAGTGTACCATCCTTGCAGCGAAACTCAGGTGGCCCTAGGGCCGGCCCGAGCACTTCTCCCCTCTCCCTCCCGCTAGCCCTCACACATGCAGCCCAGGGACATGTGTGGCCGCAGTGGGGACTTCCCTCGGGGGGGCCAGCCAAGGTACCGGGAGCAGGCGAGGGGCTCAGTGGGGGCCACGCTCACAGGGCTGTGTCACTGCGGTTTTCCCAGGAGCAGTTGGCTGTGTCGCACAGCCAGGCATGAACAGTGAGCTGTCTGTGTGCTGCACCCTTTGGGAGGTGTGGGCTCTGGCCTGAGCCCCTGGGGCCCTGGCTGGTTCCAGCCCGCATCCATCCTTCCCCCCTGGTCCGGATGTGTGCGAGCAGCATAGTCCCAGGCACGCCCTGGAGCTGCCTGCCGCAGCCACATGCCGCTCGGTCACCAGGCTGCACGTGTTTGCACATGCTGCATACTGGTATGGTACATAGAGTGCAGCTCACGCTGCCTGAGTGATGCTCCTTCCCCCTCCCACCCGGGCGCCTGGCTTCCCCCCACCCTTGTGATGGAAAGTGCAACACTCACCAGTGGATCCTTCCCCGGCCTCCGACGACGCATGGGAGATGTCTGGGCTGCCTGAGAGGATCTCGAGCTAGAGAGTCACAGTGCTCCCCTGGTCCTCCTCCTCCTCCAACCCACTGGGCAGCTCTTCCACATGCCCCGCCTCGCCGGGCCAGGTGACGGGGGGGCGCCTGCTGGTGTCCACTGGCACCGATGGTCCCTGGGGTGGTGCCTTGCCCAGGATGGCGTGGAGCAGCTGGTAATGGGGGCAGGTGTCGGCTCCTGCCCCCTGGCCCTCGCTGGCCCGGACATAGCCCAGGCGCAGCTCCTTGACCTTAGCCCGGACCTGCTCGAGGTTCTGGGCTGGATGACCCTGGTCAGAGAGTGCCTGGGCCACGTGGCGGAAGATGTCTGCATTCCTCTGATGGGCACGGATGTTGTGGAGGGCCTCTTCGTCAGCCCAGAGGTCCAGGAGGGCCTCGATCTCTCCTGGGGACCAGGAAGGGGGGTGCGCCTCTTTGTGCCCCTTGGGGCCTCCTGCGCTGGGGGTGCGGGTGGTTGTTCCCCCTGTGGAGCAGCCATCCTGGGTGGTCTGGTGGCTGTTGGAGGGAGCAGAGCCGTGCGGCAGACCTGGGTGGCAGAGGTGGCAAAGGTGCTTCTTCCTCATGGCCTCTGCAGGCTGCGTCTGCCTTTAAGGGGGGCTTGGGTTACAAGGAAGTCCGGAGCTGCCTGTGCGTACTGAGCATCCAAGCGGCCACTAGGGCTTTTTTCCGTTTGGACGGCTCTTGCGCAAAATCTCTTGGCTGCCTGTCTACACTGGCCTCTTGTGCAAGAACAGTTGCACAAGAGGGCTTCTTCCTGAGCAGGAGCATCAGAGTTCTTGTGCAAGAAGCACTGATTTCATACATTAGAACGTCAGTGTACTTGAGCAGGAACTCGCGGCCAGTGTAGACAGGCAGCAAGTTTTTGCGCAAAAGCAGCCATTTTTGCACAAGATTGCACCAATGTAGACGTAGCACTTGTGCAAGAACACATCCACACTGCCATGTGCTTTAGCGCTAGAACATCCATGGCAGTGTGGACGCTCTCTTGCGCAAGAAACCCCTGTGGAACATACACACTGCCCTCTTGTGCAAGAAGGCTTACACTTCTCAGAAAAGAGCATAGCTCTTGTGCAAGATGGCCTCTCTTACCATGCCGTACTGTAAATCTTCTTGAACAAGAGTCAGTGGGCATGCTCTGCAGATTCTTGCACAAGAACCGACCAGTGTAGACATAGCACAGGTGTTCTACAGGAAGAGCTTGTCTCCACACAGGGGAAGTCAAGGCGCAAATAGGACCTACCTCCCTTCCCCAGGTTGGTACCAAGGGGCATTGTCAGCTGATGTCACAGCCCTTGGGCTTATCCCAGGTGTAGTTCAGGCCACAGGAGCTGCACTTCTCTGGGCACCAAAGGGAGTCAGAGCTGCTATGAGAGAAGACCCTGTTTTCCTGCCTGGCTTTGAACCAGGAACCTGTTGTACAGTAGGCAAACATGCAAAGCACAACACCACAGATGCTGTTTCTGCTGTATTTAAACGTGGACAAATATTCTGTTACCAACTTTTTGGCCAAGGCCTTGGGGGAAAAGGCAGAGCAAGAGCAGGGAATAAGGACTATCCCCCTTCCCCTCTGCCACTTCTCTAGACCTTCACTCCCAACACTGGGAAGGTGGCAGGGGCCCATGTACCTAGGGAGGAGGGTAGCCCTTGTTACATTTCATCCCCAGCATTTCCGTCCTGCATAGATGGACCTTTAGGGACAGGCCCAGACTCCCCAGCCTCGGTCACACTCTGGAGCAACCCCCAGCGTAGGTGTGAGCCATGGGGTGCTTGGTGAGGGGCAGGAGCTGAGAGTTTATCAGAGGCCTCAGGGACCCAGTATAAGGCATCTCTCTAAAAAGAGGAGAAGGAGACTATCTCAGGAGCTGCATATCTTGTTTCCCTAGGAAGGGTTGTGGTCAAAGCACAGGCATCGCTGTGAGCAAAATTTGAACCTGCACAGGAAAACCCTCTGGGATTTCCAATCCAATGCCTTAACCACTCGGCCATCACAGCTGCAACCCTGTAGGGCCAGGAAAACTGATAAATAATCCCAGTGCCCAGGCCTGATGTCACCTGCCACAGAATTCAACCAGCAAATGGTTTTAATGGTCATGCAGAGAAGTCCTGGCTGCTCTGGTCTTAGGCTGTCTTGGAGGTGATCTCTTCTTTCAGGTCTTCCCTCCTCCTTCTTGGTCTTCCTTCCTTCCTTTCCCTTTTCCTCCTTCTTCTCTTTTCCCCAATAATCATAGAATGCCGATTGCACAACCACAACTATTGATAAGCAGTTTCTTGCCAGACAAAATGCTGTTAACTAAGTTTTCTCTACCCATCTTGAGATCTGCTTCTTACCTACTGTCAGTGGGTGCCACTAGGATAAGATTCCCTTTTCACAGCCTAGTGTGACACTACTGAAATGTCATTTAGATGGAATGTGAGCATGTGACTCCAGGCTTTACAGCTAATTGCTGCGGCTCTTCAGTCTGGCTGCAGAAGGCGGCTTTAGTTTAGGCCTACCAAATAGCTTTAAGCCAGGGGTGGTGAACCCGTGGGTTGAAAGGAAAAGATTTGTGGCTCCTGACAGAACCAGGACAGAACCCAGAACCCTTGAGATCAGGTGCTCTCAGGGTCAGGCCACTAAGAGCCTCATGAGTGCTGACAGCCCACGCCATTCCACTCATGACCCCCACTGCACTGCATTATATCCTGCATGTGCAGGCCGGGTCACACGCAGCTTCCCAGCCTTCATGTGCTAGCAGCCAGCTGCTGAGCGCAGGCAGCAGCAGGAGCTCTGGGTGCGGCGGCCACACCAGTGGCAGCTCTGGGATCTGGGCATAAGTGTAGTGGGGGAAGGGAATAGGGTTAGCGCGAAGGGGAGATGTCTGGCTCTGGCGAAGGGGAATCTGGTGGGGGTGCTCATGGTGTCCCAGATGCACATGGCGGTAGCAGTGGCAGTGGCATGGCTCTTGCTCTGGGACCAGAGCATAAGGTTGGAGGGGGGAGGGTGCGCTGGCCGCTCCAAGCACATGCATCACCTGGAGGGAGACACGCGTCTGTAGTTGTGGCTCCAGTACCTGAGAATTAGGTTAGAATCATAGAATCATAGAACCATAGAGCTGGAAGAGGTCTCAGAAGGTCATCAAGTCCAGCCCCCTGCTCTAGGCAGGACCAATCCCAACTAAATCAACCCAGCCAGGGCTTGGTCAAGCTGAGACTTAAACACCTCTAGGGATGGAGACTCCACTACTTACTTCCCTAGGTAACCCATTCCAGTGCTTCACTACACTCCTAGGGAAATAGTTTTTCCTAATATCCAACCTGGACCTCTCCCACCACAACTTGAGATCATTGCTCCTTGTTCTGCCATCTGTCACTACTGAGAACAGCCTCTCTCCATCCTCTTTGGAACCTCCCTTCAGGATATTGAAGGCTGCTATCAAATCCTCCCTCACTCTTCGCTTCTGCAGACTAAACAGACCCAACTCCCTCAGCCTCTCCTCATAAGTCATATGCTCCAGCCCCCCTAATCATTTTGGTTGCCCTCCGCTGGACCTTCTCCAATGCGTCCACATCCTTTTTGTAGTGGGTGGCCCAGAACTGGACACAATACTCCAGATGTGGCCTCACCAGAGCCGAATAAAGGGCAATAATCACATCTCTGGATCTGCTGGCAATGCTCCTCTTAATGCAACCTAATATGCCATTAGCCTTCTTGGCTACAAGGGCACACTGTTGACTCATATCCAGCTTCTCATCCACTGTAACCCCCAGGTCCATTTCTGCAGAACTACTACTTAAGTGGTTGGTCCCCAGCTTGTAACTATGCTTGGGATTCTTCCGTCCCAAGTGCAGGACTCTGCACTTGTCCTTGCTGAACTTCATCAGATTTCTTGTGTCCCAATCCTCCAATTTGTCTAAGTCACTCTGGACCCTATCTCTGCCCTCAAGCGTATTTACCTCTCCCCCTAGCTTAGTGTCATCCGCAAACTTGCTGAGGGTGCAATCCATCCCCTCATCCAGGTCATTAATAAAGATATTGAACAAAACCGGTCCTAGAACCGAACCTTTGGGCACTCCGCTAGAAACCGACCGCCATCCTGACATCAAGCCATTGATGACTACCCGCTGGGCCCGGCCTTCTAGCCAGCTTTCTATCCATCTTACTGTCCATTTATACAATCCACATTCCCTTAACTTGCTGGCAAGAATATTGTGGGAGACCGTATCAAAAGCCTTGCTAAACATAAGAACGGCCGTACTGGGTCAGACCAGAGGTCCATCTAGCCCAGTATCCTGTCTGTCGACAGTGGCCAGAACCAGGTGCCCCAGAGAGGGTGGACCGAAGACAGTGATCAAGCGATTTGTCTCCTGCCATCCCTCTCCAGCCTCTGACAAACAGAGGCCAAGGACACCATTTTATCCCCTATAATAGCCTTTTATGGACCTAACCTTCATGAAATTATCTAGCTTCTCTTTAAACTCTGTTATAGTCCTAGCCTTCACAGCCTCCTCTGGCAAGGAGTTCCACAGGTTGACTACACTGTGTGAAGAACTTTCTTTTATTAGTTTTAAAACCTGCTACCCATTAATTTCATTTGGTGTCCTCTAGTTCTTCTATTTAGGGAACTAATAAATAACTTTTTTTTAATCCGCCCTCTCTACACCACTCATGATTTTATATACCTCTATTATATCCCCTCAGTCTCCTCTTTTCTAAACTGAAAAGTCCCAGTCGCTTTAACCTCTCCTCATATGGGACCCGTTCCAAACCCCTAATCATTTTAGTTGCCCTTTTCTGAACCCTTTCCAAGGCCAAAATATCTTTTTTGAAGTGAGGAGACCACATCTGTACACAGTATTCAAGATGTGGGCGTACCATAGTTTTATACAGGGGCAGTAAGGTATTCTGTGTCTTATTTTCTATCCCTTTCTTAATAATTCCTAGCATCCTATTTGCCTTTTTGACCGCCACTGCACATGTGTGGAAGTTTTCAGAGAACTGTCACGATAACTCCAAGATCTCTTTCCTGATTTGTCATAGCCAAATTAGCCCCCATCATACTGTACATATAGTTGGGGTTATTTTTCCCGATGTGCATTACTTTACACTTATCCACATTAAATTTCATTTGCCATTTTGTTGCCCAATCACTCAGTTTGGTGAGATCCTTTTGGAGTCCCTCACAGTCTGCTTCTGTCTTGACTATCCTAAACAGTTTGGTATCATCCGCAAACTTTACCACCTCACTGCTTACCCCTTTCTCCAGATCATTTATGAATAAGTTGAAAAGGATTGGTCCCAGGACTGACCCTTGGGGGGACACTAGTTACCCCTCTCCATTCTGAAAATTTACCATTTATTCCTACCCTTTGTTTCCTGTCTTTTAACCAGTTCTCAATCCAAGAAAGGACCTTCCCTCTTATCCCATGGCCATGTAATTTACACAAGAGCCTTTGGTGAGGGACCTTGTCAAAGGCTTTCTGAAAATCTAAGTATACTATATCTACTGGATCCCCCTTGTCTGCATTTTTGTAACCCCTTCAAAGAACTCTAATAGATTAGTAAGACAGGATTTCCCTTTACAAAAAACCATGTTGACTTTTGTCCAACAATTTATGTTCTTCTACATGCTTCACAATTTTATTCTTTACTATTATTTCAACTAATTTGCCCGGTACTGAAGTTAGACTTACCGGTCTGTAATTGCCCGGATCGCCTCTAGAGCCCTTTTTAAATATTGGTGTCACGTTGGCTACCTTCCAGTCATTAGGTACGGAAGCCGATTTAAAGGATAGGTTACAAACCACAGATAATAGTTCAGCAATTTCCCATTTGAGTTCTTTTAGAACCCTTGGATGAATGCCATCTGGTCCCGGAGATTTGTTAACATTAAGTTTTTCTATTTGTTCCAAAACCTCCTCTAATGACACTTCAATCCGGGACAATTCCTCAGATTCATCACCCACAAAGGACAGTGCAGATTTGGGAATCTCCCCAATGTCCTCAGCCGTGAAGATTGAAGCAAAGAAATCATTTAGTTTCTCTGCAACGGCTTTATCATCCTTGATTGCTCCTTTTATAGCTCGATCGTCTAGGGGACCCACAGGTTTTTTAGCAGGCTTCCTGCTTCTAATGTACTTAAAAAACATTTTGTTATTTCTTTTTGAGTTTTTGGCTAGCTGTTCCTCAAAATCTTTTTTTGCTTTTCTTATTACATTTTTACACTTGATTTGACAGTGTTTATGTTCCTTTCTATTTATCTTACTAGGATTGGACGTCCACTTCTTAAAGATGCCTTTTGCCCCTCACTGCTTCTTTTACATGGTGGTTAAGCCACGGTGACTCTTTTTAGGTCTCTTGCTATGTTTTTTAATTTGGGGTATACATTTGAGTTGGGCCTCTATTATGGTGTCTTTAAAAAGTTTCCATGCAGCTTTCAGGGATTTGGCTCTAGTCACTGTGCCTTTTAATTTCTGTTTAACTAACCTCCTCATTTTAGTGTAATTCCCCTTTTTGAAATTAAATGCCAGGGTGCTGGACTGCTGAGGTGTTCTTCCCACCACAGGAATGTTGAATGTTATTATATTATGGTCACTATTCCCAAGTGGTCCTGTAACAGTTATCTCCTGGACCTGATCCTGCGCTCCACTCAGGACTAAATCGAGAATTGCCTCTCCCCTTGTGGGTTCCTGTACCAGCTGCTCCAAGAAGCAGTCATTTAAGCCATTGAGAAATTTTATCTCTGCTTCTCTTCCTGAGGTGACATGTATCCAGTCAATATGGGGATAATTAAAATCCCCCATTATTATAGAGTTCTTTATTTTGGTAGCCTCTCTAATCTCCCTCAGCATTTCAATGTCAGTATCGCTGTCCTGGTCAGGTGGGTCGGTAATATATCCCTACTGCTAATTTCTTATTATTGGAGCATGGAATTACTATCCATAGCGATTCTATGGAACATGTTGATTCATTTAATATTTTTATTTCATTTGGTTCTACATTATCTTTCACATACAGTGCCACTCCGCCACCCACCCGGCCTGCTCTATCCTTTCGATATATTTTATATCCCGGTATAATTGTGTCCCACAGATTTTCCTCGTTCCACCAGGTTTCAGTGATGCCTATTATGTCAACCTCCTCTTTAATACAGTACTCTAGTTCACCCATCTTATTAGTCAGACTCCTAGCATTTGTGTAGAAGCACTTTAAAAATTTGCCACTGCTTATTTGTCTGCCCTTCCTGATGCATTGGATTCCTTTGTATGTTGTCTGCTCTGGCCCATGGTTTGCCTCTCCCTCCTCTCTTTCTGACTACAGCTTAGAGAATCTCTATCAATGGATTCTCCTCTAAGAAGTCTCCCTCCGATTTACATGCATCCGCACCAATCGGCTTTCCCCCATCTCTTAGTTTAAAAACTGCTCTACGGCCTTTTTAATGTTTAGTGCCAGCAGTCTGGTTCCACCCTGGTTTAGGTGGAGCCCATCCTTCCTGTATAGGCTCCCCCCTCCCAAAAGTATCCCCAGTTCCTCTTCCCTACACCATCGTCTTATCCACGCATTGAGACTCTGAAGCTCTGCCTGCCTACCTGGCCCTGCGCGTGGAACTGGAAGCATTTCCGAGAATGCCACCATAGAGGTCCTGGATTTCAGTCTCTTTCCTAGCAGCCTAAATTTGGCCTCCAGGACATCTCTCCTACCCTTCCCTACGTCATTGGTACCTACATGTACCATGACCACCGGCTCCTCCCAGCACTACACATAAGTCTATCTAGATGCCTCGAGAGATCCACAACCTTCGCACCAGGCAGGCAAGTGACCATACGGTTCTCCCAGTCATCACAAACCCAACTATCTATGTTTCTAACGATCGAATCACCCACTACTAACACCTGCCTCTTCCTAACAACTGGCATTCCCTCCCCCTCAGAGGTATCCTCAGTGCGAGAGGATACCGCAACATCCTCTGGAAGGAGGGTCCCAACTATGGGATGGTTTCCCTCTGCTCCTGTTGAATGCTCTGTTCCCTTGAGACTTTCATCCTCCTTAAGAGCACTGGGGCTCTCAGACTGGAGGTGGGACAGTACTACAGTGTCCCGGAAAGTCTCATCAACATATCTCTCTACCTCTCTTAGCTCCTCCAGTTCAGCCACCTGGCCTCCAAAGCCCGAACTCGGTCTCTGAGGTCAGGAGCTCCTTGCAACGGGTGCACACATACGCCACCCACCCACAGGGCAGGTAATCATACATGTTACACTCGACGCAATAAACAGGATAGCCCCCACTCTGCTGCTGGGCTTCTGTCTCCATTTTTCTAATAAATAAGTTTAAGTATAAACTGAGATTCTTTTTAAACCTCTGGAATATAGATGATTATAAGAGTTATGTTTTAAAGAAGGTCAGAAGTCACTAGTGCCCTCTAACCTCCCTCTCAGCTGCTCCTGATCGCTGAGTCACAGGCTTACATAGCTCTGGTAGCCCCTCCCCCTGACTGAGGCTCGGCCAATTAACAGAGGCTTCTAGATTTCAAACCTTTTAGAAGCTCCTTCAAACAAACAAACAAACCAACCAACCAGACAAACACAAGCTCAGCACACAGCAAATAACTCCCACACACACAAACACACACTACAGACAGCCACTTACCACAAGGGTCCCGTTTTTACTCCTCTTTTACCTGGAGAACTCCCTCTCTGAACTCCCTGTTAGCTGCTCCTGTTCGCCAAGTCAAGGTATATCACATCCACTGACTTTCCCACGTCCACAGAGCCAGTTACCTCATCATAGAAGCTAATCAGAGCGGTCAGGCACAACTTGCCCTTTGTGAATCCATGCTGACTATTCCTAATCACTTTCCTCTCTTCCAAGTGCCTCAAAATGGATTCCTTAAGGATCCCTTCCATGATTTTTCCAGGAACCGAGGTAAGACTGACCGGCCTATAGTTCCCTGGATTGTCCTTCTTTCCTTTTTTGAAGATGGGCACAACATTTGCCTTTTCCAATCATCAGGATTTCTCCCGATCTCCATGATTTTTCAAAGATAATGGCCAAAGGCTCCTCAATGACATTTGCCAACTCCCTCAGTACCCTCGCATGCATTAAGTCCGGACCCATGGATTTGTGTACATTTAGCTTTTCTAAATAGTTCCTAACCTGTTCTTTACCCACCATGGGCTGTCCATCTTCATCCCATGTTGCGTCACTTAGCGCAGAAGTCCAGGAGCCCACCTTGTTTGTGAATACAGAGGCAAAGAAAGCATTGAGTACTTCAGCTTTTCCCACATCATCGGTCACTAGGTTACCTCCTTCATCCAGTAGGGGCCGCACATCCTCTCTGATCACCTTCTTCTTGTTAACATGCCTGTAGAAACCTTTCTTGTTATCCTTCACATCCTTAGCCAGTCACAATTCCATTCGCGCTTTCGCCTTCCTGATAACCCCCCAGCATTCTCGAGCTATACATTTAAACCCCTCCCTGGTCATTTGTCCAAGTTTCCACTTTTTGTAAGCTTCCTTTTTGTGCTTAAGTTCACCAAGGATTTCCCTCGTAAGCCAATCCGGTCTCCTACCATTTTTGCCTCTCTTGCTACACTTCGGGATGGTTTCTTTCTGTGCCTTCAATAAGGCTTCTTTAAAATACTGCCAGCTGTTCTGGACTCCTTTCCCCTTCATGTTAGCATCCCAGGGGATTCTGCCCATCAGATCTCTGAGGGAGTCAAAATCTGCTTTTTGGAAGTCCAAGGTGTGTATTTTACTACTCTCTTTTCTTCCTTTGGTCAGGATCCTGAAATCTACCATCTCATGATCACTGCTTCCCAGGTTGTCACCCACCTCTACTTCCCCTATTAGTTTCTCCCTGTTTGTGAGCAGAAGGTCAAGCTGCGCACGGCCCCTGGTCGGATCCTTCAGCACTTGTGTCAAGAAGTTATCCCCAACATTCTCCAAAAACTTCCTGGATTGCCTGTGTACTGCTGTATTGGTTTCCCAACAGATGTCAGGGTGATTAAAGTCCCCCACGAGAACCAGGGCCTGCGATCTGGAAGCTTCTCTCAGTTGTCCGAAGAAAGCCTCATCTACCTCATCCACCTGATTCGGTGGCCTGTAGCAGACACCAACCACAACATCACTGCTGTTGTTTGCATAGACTCTCAACAGGTTTTTCTCCCTCTTTATACTGGAGTTCAGAGCAATCATAGTGCTCTCTTACATATAGTGCAACTCCTCCTCCTTATCTCCCCTGCCTGTTCTTCCTGAACAGTCTATACCCTTCCATGACAGCACTCCAGTCATGCGAGTCATCCCACCAAGTCTCTGTTATCCCAATTAAATCATATTTCTCGGACTGGGCCAGGGGCTCCAGTTCTTCCTGTTTGTTGCCCAGGCTTCTCGCATTAGCATACAAACACCTCAATTTTGTTTGTTGCCCAGGTTAGAGCAGGGCAGGCGGGGTGTGTGTGTGTCTGGCTCTAGTCTGGGGGAAGGGAGGAGAATTGGGTTGGGGGGCATCCCAGGCAGCATGTCTCAAGGCTGGCCGCTCAGTGCACATTCTGCAGTGCCTGGAGGGAGACATGCTTGGCTGTGACCACAGCTCCATGACCTGAGAATTAGGTTGAAGAGGGGGATTGGGTTTTGGTGTGTGTGCCTGGCTCTGGGGAAGGGGATTGGGTTGAGGGGGATCTGCCTGGCTTTGAAGGAGGGGGATGGCTCTGGGGAAGGGGAGAGGGATTGGGTTAGAGGGGGGTGCCTGGGGGAATGGAGGGGTAGAGCAGCCAGCACTCTTCCCAAAACCCAGGATCCCCAGGTACTGGCCCCAGCTGTCTCTGTCCCCTCCCCCTGGCCAGCCTGCCCCCCAGATGAGTACCCTGCCCCAGCACCCTGCCCCCACCAGCACAGTTGAGGCCACATTAGTGAGGCTTGGGGAAGGGGCTGTTCTTTGGCATCTAACTTGTGTCGCCTTGATTGACTTTTCTGTGGGACACTGACCCCTGACTTGAAAGACGTTTCCCACCCCTCTAATAAATAAAGACAATGCTGAAACATTTTGTGTTTGAAATAATATTTTATTTAAAAATGAATCCAAAAAGGCTCCAATTGGGGCCAAGCCCCCCTCTGGCTACAGCATCATAACACTCCTGCACCCCCCTCTCTGCAAACCTGAGTGTGATGGGGCACGGCTGCCCCACACTCGGGAGCCGCCAGCAGCGGCCCTGTACGGGGCTTGGGGCGGCAGGGAAGAGACCGGTGCCACAGGATTCCAGCCCACGTGGGGCAGAACTCAGCACATGCGCCCCTCCTACCTCCCAGCGCAGGCCGGGAAGGGAGCGCAGGGAGGCCGTGAGAGGGCATGTGCAGAGTGCTCCCAAGCCATAAGGGAGAGGAGAGAGCACGGAAGGGGGGGTGGAGTGAGACGGCGCCCGGGTGTGACGTAACACCCGGCGCCAAAGTTTAAAAAGGCCAGCGGCGGCTCTGCAAGGGGGAAGTGGGAAGGGAAGGAACAGCGCTGTGGGTCGGCCCCCCGGCAGGCTCATGTGGGGGCGCAGTGACCGGCCAGGATGCCAGGGAAAGACAAGTTTAGGTAAGGGGAGAGGAAGCAACCCAGAGCAGGGCTCCTTAATTGCCTGCGGGCTGACGTGTTACGGCAGGAAGCCACGCCAGCTGGACTGGACCACAGTGGGGTCTGTGTCCTTAGGGCCCTGGGCTGGGGTCCGTGAGAGAGGGTGGGCCCGGACCCCCCTCTCCCCTACACCTGCTGCTGTGACTTGGAGCAACCACCGGGGCGGCCACCATGTAAAGACGGAACTTTTAGGCAGGCGAGACTCTGGAGTCTGCAAGGGGACGATGGTGGTGGGATACGAATGAAGGCAAAGGTTGATTTACCCTGTGCATATGTCGTTACACTGAGCCCTTCATACATTGGAATCCCCTGTCCTGAGCCTCTCATATCCCCAGTCTTCTGCCACAACATTCCTGCACCATCCCCACACTGCAAATCTGAGTCTGAGCTCATCATACTGCCAGCCTCCCTGCCCGGAGCCCCTCACAGACCCCAGCCCAAACTCCTGCACCCTCACAGCCACAACCCTAACCCTCCACCTGACCCAACACTCTCCAGCCAGGAGTCCCCTCCCTGAGCCAGCATCCTCTTCTCCCCTCTTGCATCCAAACTCCCTCCCAGAGCTTGCATACCTCACCCCTTCCCAGGGCTTTTTTTGTGATGATATGATGCCCCAGGTTGGTATACTGGCACCTATTTTCCACTGATGCAGGCTGGTGGGAATTTTTTTTGCTCAACAACTCCCTTGCCCAGCTACATGGCTCTTCATCTCTGACATATTGGCCACCCCTGCTATAGGACTTCCAATAGGGCTACAGAAAAACCATCTTGTTACACAGGACCTTTCCAGGGCAAAGATAGCAAGACCCACAAACACAGATAAAGTCAAGTAAATGCAACTACGAAGGGACTCGAACCCTCAATCTTCTGAGCCAAAGTCAGACACCTTATCCTTTAGGCCATGCAGTCTTGGCTTGCTCATGATTGGACTTCTAGAAATGTGTAAGTAGGGAAAAGTCTACCTAGTCCATCAGGTTTTGTTATTTCCCTTGTTTGGGGGTTTAGAAATTATGTCTGAGCTGGTGAATTATTTTTATTTTGTGTAACTAAGGATTGCAGCCCAGGAATTTTTCCTGAGTCTATGTCACTTCATGGCTATCTACCACCTAGGCTATCTCCATACTGCACCTCTCTTCTTCAAAAGCTTATGCAAATGAGGTACTGATTAGCATATTGCCATGCTTCATTTGCATAATTAATTAGGATCCAGTTTTGCACAAGAGGCTTTTGCACAAAAAGGAGCTGTGTAGACTAGGGCTCTTCCTGCCTCCTGCTTCCCTTGGCTCCATCCTGGCCCTGGGCCTCTTTCCTGTCAGCCCCATGGGGCCAGGGGGGGGAAGCAGGGGGCCATTTCAGAGTGTGGTTGGGGGCGGGGACCTGTGCAAGCCGTGATGGGGGAGGGGAGAGTGTCACAAGGCTTTCTACTAGAGCTGGTACTTAAATAAAAACAAAAAATAAACAAGCAGCTGGGATGGGGCAGCTGGAGGGGAAGCCAGGAGAGCAGAGGCCAGCCTGAGAGCTGAGAGTCCCAGGTGCCCACCAAAGCTACTAGGTGTAGATCCCATGGCGTAAAGGGCAGTGCCCAGTGTTCTGAATTCTGCAAGCTGAGTTCAAATCTCAGCAGGATCTGCCTGGGCTGGTTACGGCAAAACCCTCCTACTTCATGTGCTTTGGCTTCCTTGTCCTCAGGCTGGTAAAAAGAGAATTATGTGCCTGCTGCTGGGTGTCTAATGCCCACTGGTGCTTGGTATATTGTCTGGCTGGTTCAGCAGGAGTCTGGGATGTGCTGGGGCCATGGAACCTACCAGCCTGGCTAGAGATGCAGGGAACTGAATCTTGCTGCTTCCCCTGATGCCCTCATGTTTGGTCCCAGCCTCTGTCTATTGCCCCCTGGTGCTAAAGGGAGGGAGTCTCAGGACCAGGCCTCAGAGAATGTGGGTTCCCTGCTCCTGAGAAAGGTAAAGAAATCTGGCTCTAGGCTAAGGTTCTTTGCCTCAACATACATTGGTTGTGGAGCTATTGCCTTGGGTGTAGGAACTGTCTGGAAGAGTGAGTAGCACAAGTGAGAATAAAAAAAGCCAAGACTGCATGGCCTAAAGGATAAGATGTTTGACTTCAAATTAGAAGATTGTGGGTTTGCATCCCTTCACAATTGAACATAAGAATGGCCATACTGGGTCAGACCAAAGGTCCATCTAGCCCTGACAGCGGCCAGCACCAGGTGCCCCACAGAGGGTGGATAGAAGACAATGATCAAGCGATTTGTCTCCTGCAATCCTTCTCCAGCCTCTGACAAACAGAGGCCAGGGACACCATTTCTATCCCCTGGCTAATAGCCTTTTATGGACCTAACCTCCATGAAATTATCTAGCTTCTCTTTAAACTCTGTTATAGTCCTAGCCTTCACAGCCTCCTCTGGCAAGGAGTTCCACGGGTTGACTACGCGCTGTGTGAAGAACTTTATTTTATTAGTTTTAAACCTGCTACCCATTAACTTCATCTGGTGTCCTCTAGTTCTTCTATTATGGGAACTAATAAATAGTTTCTTTATTCGCCCTCTCCACACCACTCATGGTTTTATATACCTCTATCATATCCCCCCTCAGTCTCCTCTTTTCTAAACTGAAAAGTCCCAGTCGCTTTAAGCTCTCTTCATATGGGACCAGTTCCAAACCCCTAATCATTTTAGTTACCCTTTTCTGAACCCTTTCCAAGGCCAAAATATCTTTTTTGAGGTGAGGAGACCACATCTGTACACAGTATTCAAGATGTGGGCATACCTGATTTTATACAGGGGCAGTAAGATATTCTGGGTCTTATTTTCTATCCCTTTCTTAATAATTCCTAACATCCTATTTGCTTTTTTGACTGCCGCTGCACACTGCGTGGAAGTTTTCAGAGAACTATCCACTATAACTCCAAGATCTCTTTCCTGATTTGTCATAGCCAAATTAGCCCCCTTCATACTGTACTTATAGTTGGGTTTATTTTTCCCAACATGCATTACTTTACACTTATCCACATTACATTTCATTTGCCATTTTGTTGCCCAATCACTCAGTTTGCTGAGATCTTTTTGGAGTTCCTCACAGTCTGCTTCTGTCTTGACTATCTTAAACAGTTTGGTATCATCCACAAACTTTACCACCTCAGTGCTTACCCCTGAGTTGGCTGAGTTGTTCACTTGGGGAAGTGCCTGGAGGCAGCCAGACAGCTTGGCGGGAGTCAGAGCTGGTAGGACCAAGGGATGGGAAAGGGGTGAGGCAGAGAACAGAGATAAGACAGCAGAAAAGAACATCCTTGAATGTCAGTGAGAGGCAGAGGTGGCAAAGAAGAAGCATTTTCACTGATCAAACTTCTAGAAAGAGGCAGCTGGACTTTCTTTTCTCCCCAGTTTTCACTTACTTGCATATGAGCACACAACCCCCCTTGAACTGAGACTTATAGCCCCAGGTGACCAGCCTTGTGTTTCTTCCCCTGTTCTGGGAACCTTGGACCACATTCAAAGGGTTGCCTGTTCTGAAGAGGCTGCTCAAGTGACTGATAAGATTTAAACCCACAACCTTTGAATGACTGGCTTAAATGATACTAACCCAGACAACTTAGAAGGCCAACACACTTTCCATCGCACCAAAAGAGGGCCAGCTGCTATGTGAGCTAACTTTGCAGCATGGCAATTGATGGGGGAAAAGAGAGGTGAAACAGCTCCATCTTTTTTGGAAAAGCAAGTAAGAAGAGGGCAGGGCCACTGAAGGCCTTTAGACCCACAGCTGGAAAACTGAGACTCCCCATCACTGGAGAATGTGGCATCGATCCTACTGCCTCTTGCACGCAAGCGCTCTGCCACTTGAGCTAATTCCCGAACAGGAAGGAGGTTTTCCTGACAATCCAGCTCATTTCAGAGCCCAAAGTGTTCCTGCAGCAGCCTCAGAGAGGAACCACGGGCAATGTCTAGATTCCTTTTTAGAGGCACAAGAGATCTTGTACACAAGGGGGGGGGTTTGTGCAAAAGGGACCCATCCACACTGCTTGTTTTTGTGCAAAAACCTCTTCTGCAAAAAGGATCAGAAGAGACTATGCAAATGACAGCACAAGAAATGCTAATGAGCACTTCATTTGCATGGTCTCTGCTGACAAAAGGCTACAGTGTAGACATAACCTGAGAGAGCTACTTGGGAAGTACTTTGCAGTGGGCTGGCTGGCGGTGCAAATTATGCCAAGATGCTGGGTTCAAGCCCCTTGCTGGACACTGCAGGCTGTTGGCAAGGTGACTTGTTCTCCTTTAGCTGCCTGCTCTGGATAGACCAGCCAGAACAAGAACCAGGCTGAGCAGCTTGCAAGGAGCAGGCAGGAATCCTTGGAAGGGGGAGGGAGCAACACAGACCCTGTGCAGCCCCACCCTGTGGGGAGGAGGCTCTGGGCACCTCCTTTCCACTCAAGGGCTATGTTTACACTCACGGCTTCTTGCGTGAGTAATATAGAATCATAGAATACTAGGACTGGAAGGGACCTCGAGAGGTCATCGAGTCCAGTCCCCTGCCCTCATGGCAGGACCAAATACTGTCTAGACCATCCCTGATAGACATTTATCTAACCTACTCTTAAATATCTCCAGAGATGGAGATTCCACAACCTCCTGGGCAATTTATTCCAGTGTCTGAGTACCCTGACAGTTAGGAACTTTTTCCTAATGTCCAACCTAAACCTCCCTTGCTGCAGTTTAAGCCCATTGCTTCTTCTTCTATCCTCAGAGGCCAAGATGAACAAGTTTTCTCCCTCCTCCTTATGACACCCTTTTAGATATCTAAAAAACTGCTATCATGTCCCCCCCTCAATCTTCTCTTTTCTAAACTAAACAAACCCAATTCCTTCAGTCTTCCCTCATAGGTCATGTTCTCTAGACCTTTAATCATTCTCGTTGCTCTTCTCTGGACCCTCTCCAATTTCTCCACATCATTCTTGAAATGCCGTGCCCAGAACTGGACACAATACTCCAACTGAGGCCTAACCAGCGCAGAGTAGAGCGGAAGAATGACTTCTCGTGTCTTGCTCACAACACACCTGTTAATGCATCCCAGAATCATGTTTGCTTTCTTTGCAACAGCATCACACTGCTGACTCATATTCAACTTGTGGTCCACTATAACCCCGAGATCCCTTTCTGCCATACTCCATCCCAGACAGTCGCTTCCCATTCTGTATGTATGAAACTGATTGTTCCTTCCTAAGTGGAGCACTTTGCATTTGTCTTTATTAAACTTCATCCTATTTACCTCAGACCATTTCTCCAATTTGTCCAGGTCATTTTGAATTATGACCCTATCCTCCAGATTAGTAACCCCCTCCCAGCTTGGTATCATCTGCAAACTTAATAGCGTACTTTCTATGCCAATATCTAAATCGTTGATGAAGATATTGAACAGAGCCAGTCCCAAAACAGACCCCTGGAACCCCACTTGTTATGCCTTTCCAGCAGGATTGTGAACCATTAATAACTACTCTCTGAGTACGGTTATCCAGCCAGTTATGCACCCACCTTATAGTAGCCCCATCTAAGTTGTATTTACCTAGTTTATTGATAAGAATATCATGTGAGACCGTATCAAATGCCTTACTAAAGTCTAGGTATACCACATCCAGCGCTTCTCCCTTATCCACAAGACTTGTTATCCTATGAAAGAAAGCTATCAGATTGGTTTGACATGATTTGCTCTTTACAAATCCATGCTGGCTGTTCCCTATCCCCTTGCCACTTTCCAAGTGTTTACAGATGATTTCCTTAATTACTTGCTCCATTATCTTCACTGGCACAGAAGTTAAACTAACTGGTCTGTAGTTTCCTGGGTTGTTCTTATTTCCCTTTTTATTAATGGGCACTATATTTGCCCTTTTCCAGTCTTCTGGAATCTCTCCTGTCTCCCATGATTTTCCAAAGATGATAGCTAGAGGCTCAGATACCTCCTCTATCAGCTCCTTGAGTATTCTAGGATGCATTTCATCAGGCCCTGGTGACTTGCAGGCATCTAACTTTCCTAGGTGATTTTTGACTTGTTCTTTTTTTATTTTACCTTCTAAAACTACCCCCTTCCCACTAGCATTCACTATGTTAGGCATTCCTACAGACTTCTCGGTGAAGACCAAAACAAAGAAGTCATTTAGCATCTCTGCCATTTCCAATTTTCCTGTTACTGTTTCTCCCTCCTCACTGACCAGTGGGCCTACTCTCTCCTTGGTCTTCCTCTTGCTTCTAATGTATTTATAAAAAGTCTTCTTGTTTCCTCTATTCCAGCTAGTTTGAGCTCATTCTGTGCCTTTGCCTTTCTAATCTTGCCCTGCATTCCTGTGCTGTTTGCCTATATTCATCCTTTGTAATTTGTCCTACTTTCCATTTTTTATGACTCCTTTTTTATTTTTAGATCATGCAAGATCTCGTGGTTAAGCCAAGGCGGTCTTTTGCCATATTTTCTATCTTTCTGACACATCGGAATAGCTTGCTTTTGGGCCCTTAACAATGTCCCTTTGAAAAACTGCCAACTTACCTTACCTATCAGCTCTCTGAGCTTACCAAAATCCGCCTTCCCGAAATCCATTGTCTCTATTTTGCTGTTCTCCCTTCTACCCTTCCTTAGAATTCTGAACTCTATGATTTCATGATCACTTTCACCCAAGCTGCCTTCCCCTTTCAAAATTCTCAACCAGTTCCTCCCTATTTGTTAGGATCAAATCTAGAACAGCTTCCCCGGTAGCTTTTTCAACCTTCTGAAATAAAAAGTTGTCTCCAATGCAGTCCAAGAACTTAGTGGATAGTCTGTGCCCTTCAGTGTTATTTTCCCAACATATATCTGGATAGTTGAAGTCCCCCATCACCACCAAATCTTGGGCTTTGGGTGATTTTGTTAGTTGTTTAAAAAAAGCCTCATCCACTTCTTCCATCTGGGTAGGTGGCCTGTAGTAGACTCCTAGCATGACATCACCTTTGTTTTTAATCCCTTTTAGCCTAACCCAGAGACTCTCAACATTTCCATCTCCTATGCCCACCTCCACCTCACTCCAAGTGTGTTCATTTTTAATGTATAAGGCAACACCTCCTCCTTTTTCCCTGTCTATCCTTCCTGAGCAAGCTGTACCCTTCCATACAAACATTCCAATCATGTGTATTATCCCACCAAGTTTCTGTGATGCCAACAATGTCATAATTGTACTTATTTATTAGCACTTCCAGTTCTTCCTGCTTATTTCCCCATACTTCTCGCATTTGTATATAGGCATCTAAGATCCTGATTTGACCTTGCCTCCCAGTTTTGCCCTGACCCTCCTTTCTCTCTGCCATTGTAGCCCACACTCCTTCCCATTTCCGACCCATCTCCCAGGTCTCCATGTTCTCCACTTACCTGTGGGCTTTGCTCACCTGTCCCCGTCAAACCTAGTTTAAGCCCTCCTCACTAGGTTAGCCATTCTGTATCCAAATAGGGTCTTCCCCCTCCTCGTAAGGTGGACGGATGTTTAGCAGTCCTTTCTGGAATAGCATCCCAAGGTCGAGGAAGCCAAAGTCCTCCTGGCAACACCATCTTCGCAGCCAGGCATTCACCTCCAGGATGCACCTGTCTCTGCCCGGGCCCCTACCTTCAACAGGAAGGATCAAAGAGAATACCACCTGCGCTCCAAACTCCTTCACCCGAGAGCCCTGTAGTCACTCTTGATCTGCTCAGTGTCACACCTCGCAGTATCATTAGTGCCCACATGGATGAGTAGCATGGGGTAGTAGTCAGAGGGCCGGATAATCCTCGACAATGCCTCCGTAACATCTCGGATACGGGCCCCCGGCAGACAGCATACCTCCCGAGATGAAATGTCAGGACGACAGATGGGCGCCTCCGTCCCCCTCAGAAGAGTCTCTGACCACCACTATCCTACGTTTCCTATTCGCAGTGGTGGCAGCAGACCACCCAGCCTTGGGGGTACAGGGCTTCTCCTCCTCCGGTGTAGGGGGTGATTGCTTATCTCCTGTATAAAGAAGAACGTAACGGTTTCCTAATACCATGGCGAGAGGGTTTGGAGCAGGGGTGGAGCAGTGCCTGCTGCCAGAAGTAACCAGCTGCCACTGTCCACCCTGAGCCGTCTCCTCCTCCATCAATGGTGTGTCCCCAGTCCTGTGTACCGGGACAGCTACCTCAGCTGTCTCCTCATGAACACGGTCCAGGAATTTCTCATGGATGTGGGTGCTTCTCAACCTAGCCACCTCCTCCTGTAGCTCTGCCACCTGCTGCCTGAGAGATTCCACCAGCAGGCACCTTTCACATTGGATGATCTCCCCAGCCTGGATATCAATAAGTGGGAATTGCAATCCACAGTCCCTGCAAAACCACACCACGATCTGGGTAGAGGCATCCATGCTCAGGTACTCTGTCTGGCTACAGGCGCCAGTGGAGGAGACAGAAGCAGTGCTGGCACAGGTATTGTGGGTCTTCCTGACCATCGTAGGCCTCCCTCTGCCAAACTCCCTCTCAAACTCCCCTGTCTGCAGCTCCTGTCCACTTCGCTGACTGCAAGAGGGGTCCCCCTCGATTCTCACTGAGAAAGGATAATACCGGTTTTGAACAGACTCTTCCAAATTATCAACAACAAAAGGAAAATGTGTTTAAAGGTTAATGCTGTGGCTGACCCTAACCCACTAACAGAGCCATTCCAGACCCCTATTAATTATTTACATATCCCACCACCTTCCTCTTCCTTTTGGTACTGGGGGCTATTTAACCCACCCTGCTGGCCCTGTTTTAGTGAGGGGCCAACAGCCCCCTTGCCCACAACAGCAACACCATTGGCTGTAGCAGCTGTTACAGGGCAGAGGCCCCATTGGCCACATGGAATTGGGACAGGCCCAGATCAGATTATCAAGTATCCTGGTAATCAGGAGAATGGGGAATTGGGGGGCTGTGGCTCCATCTATTGGCCACAGGAGGAGTCACCTGTTTCAGGCCCTATGTACACTGGTTGGGGGATTCACATAGCAAGCAGCACAATGGAAGGGGGGGTCAGAACAGGGCTCTACTGCACACAAATCCCAGTATCTGTACTGTCTCCAGGTGATAGGACACCTGCTGCGAATACCACCCTCACATGGCTCCTCACAGCACCCCAGCTGCCCCAACCATGGTGTAGGCAGGAGAGGATTGTTACACCAAACTGACAGAGGGAGGAATAAAGGCTGAGAAAGGCAAAGGGCCTTGTCTAAAGTCACACAGCCAGTCACACAGAAGCCCTGATTCTGAAAGTCATCCTCAGTCTGGAGTTTCACACCCTGACTGATCAGAATAAAGTGACCTCCAATGAGGTACAGACCCACAGCCCTGCCTAGGGATTGCTCAACCAGTTGTTTAGAAGAACTAGAACAGGGGTGTGCAAAGATTTAATCCTCCTGCCGTGAGCCGTACCACTCTCCTGAGAGAGGGGGAAGGGCTCTCCATGGCACACCCTATGGACCACCTGTTGCTAATGGACACTTACCATTAATTAGACCATAAGAAGAACATAAGAATGGCCATACTAGGTCAGAACAAAGGTCCATCCAGCCCAGTACCCTGTCTGCTGACAGGGGCCAATGCCAGGTATCCTAGAGAAAGTGAACCGAATAGGTAATGATCAAGCAATCTCTCTCCTGCCATCCATCTCCACCCTCTGACAGACAGAGGCTAGGGACACCATTTCTTAACCATCCTGGCTAATAGCCATTAATGGACTTAATCTCCATGAATTTATCTAGTTCTCTTTTATATAATTACATCTGAGCCATTTTTGCTAGTGCTGCAGCTGGGGAGATGAGTTTAATTTACATTATAAAACAGGTTAAGCATTTTGACTTCCTTGTGTTACTTCATTTTAAATAAAGTAAAATATATCCAACACACAAGATTTAAACGTTTTCTTTATTTAGGGCAAGAGTGGAAAATCATTTTTTTGGTTGGGGGTCACTGACCCGCAGAAAAAAAAAATCAGCTGGGGACCACAATCGTGAAAAGCAAAAAAAACCCTCCAAAACTTCCCAATGCTCACTGATGCGGTCTCAACTGAGACACCTTACTCCTCTGGTGCCCCAGCCTCATGGGGTGAAGGGAAGGGAAGAGGAAGGGGGGAGTGAGGTTCATGGCTTCCCACAGACCAGATTCACTTTTCTGGGGTCCTGGAGTTAGTGGATTTTATGGACCTCCTCAGGTTCTGAGATGGGACAAAAATGAGGGATACAGTGTGTGAAGAAGGGCTGCAAGAATAGGATAGGGATGGGGTGCAGGATCTGGGAGAGAGCTGGGGTGCAGTGTCTGGCCAGGTGGAGGGAACAGGAAGAAGGTAAGAGGCAGTATGTGATGAGGAACAAGAGGGTGCAAGAAAAAGAGAGGGTGTCAGAGTAAGCTGGGGGTGCTGGGTGTTGGTGGGGGAGGAAAGTGGGGATTGGGATGGGAGGGGCTCTGGGCACGAGGGGGAACATTACCTGCCTTTGTGCCCCCTTGCAACAACATCTCCTGTCACACTGTCCCGACCGCGGTGGAGGAAGGCTCTGCTGCTGCGGCGTCCACGAAGTCCAGGGCCAGCCCCGGAGACCAGAGGCACCACTGCTACAGCCACGCAGCTGCAGGTCAGCCCTGGAGGCCAGAGGCTTTGCTCCTGCAGTCACATAGCTTGTGGCCAGAGGTGTCACTGCCACAGCCATGTAGGCCAGAAACTTCCCCAAAAGGCACCCCTACCATGGCCACATGGCCCCAGAAGCACGAGATTCTATGGTTGTGGGCATGAGCCGGCCTTTGAGGCCAGAGGTACAGTGACAGCAGTATGTTGGCCTCTGGGGCTGACCCCACATCGTGTGGTGGAGTCTAAGCCCCAGAGCTGCCTCCTTTCCAGTGCCTGCACAGCAGGAAAAGGGCACAGCTGAGCTCCTTCCTTTACAGCACATGCCCGTTAGGGGGCAGGGCCTGGCACTGCCTCTGCCTCACGGGCAGGATCAAAGCACCAGATGGACCAGATGCTGCTTGCTGAGAGGTTTTCCCCACTTCTGGTATTGGGTTCCTCCCCATGTGGGTTCTTCTGTCTAATAAGCCGTGTCCTCCAACTGAAACTTCTCCCACAGTCAGAAGCAACTGAAGGGTTTCTCCTATGGATAAGAAGTGAGCATCGACTGAAGCTTTTCCCAGTCAGAGCAGCTGAAGGGTGTCTCCCCTTTGTGGCTTCTCGAATGTCTATTAAGGTGCGATCTGTAACTGAAGCTTTTCCCACAGTCAAAGCAGTTGAAGGGTTTATCCCCTTTGTGGCTTCTCCTATGGGTAAGAAGATTTGACCTCCGACTGAAGCTTTTCCCACAGTCAGAGCAGATAAAGGGTTTCTCCCCTGTGTGGCTTCTAGAATGTCTATTAAGGTGCGAGCTGCAACCGAAGCTTTCCCCACAGTAAGAGCAGCTAAAGGGTTTCTCTCCTGTGTGAGTTCTCTTATGGATAACAAGGTGTGACCTCCGATTGAAGCATTTCCCACAACCAGAGCATCTGAAAGGTTTCTCTCCAGTGTGGACTCTCCTATGGATAAGAAGAAGTGAGCTCTGACTGAAGCATTTCCCACAGTCAGAGCAGCTGAAGAGTTTATTCCCTGTGTGGGCTCTTTCATGTGTAATAAGAGTTGCAGTGTCACTGCTAGCGCAGGGTGACTGTTAATGGGGGATTTTCTGTTGAACAGTGTTTGTGTTTGTTTTTAAACCTCTGCTTCTGTGACTGGATTTACCCTCTCCTGGATGCTTTCCCTGCAATCTATGTGGGCTGCACTGACTCTTACAGGTCTCTCCTTGCTCAAGACTCTGACAATCATGCCCTTCAGCTCTACCCAATAACAACCCACAAGCAGCCATTTGCTGAAGATTCTTCTCCTGGTTCTCACTCAGCATCTCATCACCTGCTGGGACAGAGAGAGGATCCAGACAGGAGTCATTCTCTGTGCTGAGCTGAAAGGAAACTCTAAAACAGAAATAGAAAAAGGGGGAACATGCCCAAAGAATGGCTGGAAAGATTGAATAACCATGAGCCAAGTTCACCCTTCTTCCCCATAAACCCCCCCCCCCCCCCCAGCACCCTCAGATTGAAGTTTCAAGACAGGCTGAAGGGCCAATGAAAACTGATGAAAATGCACAAGTGACACCTGCTAGCTAGACTCAGAAATTAGTTTCTGAGTCAGTTTAGCTGACTGTTCACCTGCATGGGCATCATTGCTGATGTCCCCTTCCTCACTGCCCTGGAGAGCTGGGATCCACAGCTCTTCTCCTCGGTCCACCCAGGAGATCACATGAGCTTTTGAGACTAGAAACCCTGTTCAGTGTGCAATTAAACAACAGTTGATCTTGTTCATTAAGGTCCATGCCATTACTGATTCCAGAGCCATGATCGCAGTCACCCACCCTGAGAAGTTCCTTCCCCACCTTGCAGGGACTGGGGTCTGGCTGGTCAAGATCCCAGGACACACTCACCTGCAGTAAAGGTGCAAACCCCTGCCTCAGGAATTGCCCATCTGATACCCCAGGTGAGCTGAGCACTCAGTTGCACACTCTAGGGTACAACTCTCTCAGGGCCTGTCCTGCCGTAGGATGGGAGTGATGGGACAGGAACACACTGCTCAGAAGGGGTATGTCTACACTTGCTTCCTCCTTCAAGGGAAGGATGCAAATGTAGGCATACAAAATTGCAAATGAAGCGGAGATTTAAATATCCCGCGCTTCATCTGCATAATCGTGGACTGCTGCTTTTCCGTCATAACGCTATTTCTGGACATCAAACTTCTCCCATGCAGGGCTGTTTTGAGAGAAAACCCTTTCTTCAAAATAAACCTTACTCCTCAAAAAATTAGGTTTAAGGGTTACTCTGAGTCCTGAGACTCTAAGTCTGCACATTCTTTCCAGGGACTGAGCACAATAAAACAAGGGGACCCTGAAGGCTCTAGTAACAGCTGCACCCAGCCCCACAACTCTGGTACCAGCCGTTTCTGCCTGGGCCCTTCCACTGACACCTGTGGCCAAGGCACTATATGGGCAAGATAGTGGGGAAGCACATGGAGACCTTCGCTGTGGGAAGAGCAGCACCACTGTTATGTCCTTAGTCCTGCTTCCCCTGGGACAGGGCATGGAGGTGACAGTCTCTCTCACAGGAGCCAGGACTACTGGGGCAGATACTCCTGACATTACTGGTAGGGGCAATGAGGGACCCTGAACCAAACCCAACCCAGCTACTCCAGAACCCACCCAGGTTCTCACACCCGAGGGGACAGGAATCCTTACCCAGCCAGCTCACAGTCTCATAATTCTCCTGCATCACATCCCCGTCCAGCAGAGCCCATTCCTCTTCAGAGAAATACACAGCCACCTCCTCAAAGATCACCGGCTACGCCACAGCCATTTCCTGTCCCTGGCTCTGTAAGCCAGGAGCGGAGCTGGAGACAGACATGGGTGTTCTGCAGCCTGGCAGGGGGACAAGAGCAATTGAAGACATTTCAGAAGGGGCTTTATTTTGTTCTACATGCCCATTCTGCTCAGACTCTGTCCCTGGTGACAGACATGCTAGACTCAGCCATTGTGGGCAAAAGTTTGAATCTATATATTCCATAAACAACACACACCATAAACAACGCACACATTAGATCCCTAATCCATATTCTTTTCTCTCCGTACCTAGCTTGAGTTACATTACTACACCTGCAACAATGGGATTCAGTTCTCAGCACCCAGGCTATGTCTACATTGGTGGCTTCTTGCACAAGAACAACCATTCTTGAGCAAAAATCTGCAGAGCGTCCATACTGCCCACCCGCTCTTGCGCAAGAAGATTTACAGTACGGGGTGGTAAGAGAGGGCTTGTTGTAAGAAAAGAGCATAGCTCTTGCGCAAGAAGCTCAAGTGTGGATGCTCTCTTGTGCAAGAAAGCCCTATGGCTATTTTAGCCATAGGGCTTTCTTGGCGCAAGAATCCCTGACGCGTGTCCACACTGCCATGGGCCATCTTGTGCAAAAGCACATCTCTCACATGGCAGTGTGGACGTGTTCTTGCGCAAGACTTCTTGCACAAGAACCCTTGTGCAAGATGTTCTTGCACAAGGAGCCGCCAGTGGAGACATAGCCCCAGTGTTTCCGATAAGCCAAACATTTACCTGCCTGAACATGGAGATGGGTTAAATTTAGGCTGTTGTATCTAAAAAACCTTAGTCTTCATTCATTGATTTGAAACACAAAGTATGGTTCTCTCATCTGACACAGACTTTATAAATCTTTTCCACAACAGAGAGTAAATCAAGTTAATACAAGTATTTGGGTGCTTATTAAACATGTGTACTGAGTGTTTGCAGGATAAGATCTTAAAATACATGGATTCATGGGATAAGAAGATATCCTTAGTCATGCAGTCTGACCTCCTCTGTGGCACAAGCCATTACACTTAGCCCAATTACCCAGGCACAAAGCTGTTTCCCTACAGTGTGTTTTCTAGAAAGTTGCCTAGTATTGATTTGAAGACATCAAAAGATGGAGAATCCTTCAGTTCTTTCCTAATTGAAAAGCTAATCCTCTTCCCTAGCAAACATTTGTGCCTCCTTTCTAGTCTGATTTTGTCTGGCTTCAGCTTTCAGTTATTAGCTCTCCCTGAGCCATATCCATTAGACAAAAAGTGAGCAATACATTATGATGCGTGTGGGGAAACTCTCTAAGATTTTGGGAAGCGCCTGGAGTTGCACTCTTCCATGACATTAACTAGAGGAAATGCAGGTTCTGGGATCGATATTGGGAGCAGAAGGGAGGCTGGAGTAAGGGACTGCGATGTAGGAGGGAGAGAGGGGTAAAGGAGGGAGTTTGGGTGAAGGAGGCAGGTGTGACCTGGAGCACTGGATTAGCCAACTACCCGTTAGATATTTAAAGTAACTTAGTGAACTAATAAGGGGCTGTGAGTGTCTGACCACTAAAAACTCTTGCATATATAGACGTAGGAGGATAGAGAGTTTGAATATGGAGGGGGAAGGGGGAGCAGAGGCAAGCTCTGGCCAGGAGACTTACCTCAGTGACCCCTGTCCAGCAGCCAAGTATCTTTCTCAGGCAGGCAGGGAGCCTGCCCGACCCTCACACAGGCTGCAGGGCCGTGTGTGTGTGTGTGAATAATTAAGAGCCAGAGGGGAGGGGGCACGGTGCTTCCTTTCTGGCCAGAAGTCAGGAAATAAGATTGTCCTGGGGGTGGAAGCAGTACCGGATGCCTCCCTCCCCTCCCCTCTGGGCTTTCTGAGTGGCTTGCAGTTGGGGCGTGTCAAGCATTGAACTACCCCTGGCTCCCTCAGCATCCGTGAGCCAGATCCGATGGCTTGGTGGGTTTAATTTGGCCCATGGGCTGTATTTTGCCCAGGTCTGCACTAGAGCACAGAGAGCACAGGCGAGCGGGCTGGCCTGTGGGAGGGGAGCCGCACTCACGCCCAGGCTCTGCTCAGCCAGGTGTAACCCACCATCCTCCGGGAGGGGGGTGGAAAACAGAGCGCAGGCCAGCTGGCCGGTCAGCAGGAGTGGAGCTGAACTCACACCCAGGGAAGTAAAAATAAACCTATAGACCCCGCGAGAGGGGTTGCGGGGTTTGTAAAACTTTGTATAACTCACGGGTTATATGTGCTCAAACACGGTAATCCACTTTCCCCTCCTCCTTCCCTTCTAGATACCTTTGAACTCCCTCAGAGTCTCCGACAGTGCAGTCCTTTTCTGGGAGAAACTGCTGATGTGTTCTTCTAGTTCAGGAGAAATCTCCTCTGGCAGCTGGAACTGCCCCATCTCGCACCTGGACAGAAACAATTTCATGTGATTGTATTTCATTTACTGATAAGTTTTGGCCAGTTAGTTTCAGCTCTAACAGGCGTGGAGTTAGAATTCCTCTAATTCTCCTACCCTGAGAGCAGGGGCAACACAGCCCATGGCTGTGCAACCTTCCCCTCAAAGGTCCCATTACTGTTCTTCACCTATGGCCTGGAGACCAACTAGGGGACAAAAGTGGAATTGAGTCTCCATGGCCATTTCACTCCTTGACCTCCACCTGGGAACCTCCTGTTCCTCAGCACCTTAAGGGCTGTAGAGATCTGCCCACTGAGAACTAGACTGAGACACCAGCTCCCCCCTTCCCAAATCCTTCCACACAGGTATCCAAACAGCCATCGGGTGGGACAGACTCTTGATCCCTGCTGCCTTGGGCTCAATGTGCCCAGCAGTGACAGGGCCATGTTCCAGCCCCACTGTCCTGAGACAGCCAGTCCCGGGAAGGGGACAGCTCTAGGAAACACTTGACATCAGACTGTGCCCCTGAATGGGGAATTCCAGAGTCTTCTATGAAATGGTGAGACACTCAGAATTAAATGAGTCAGAGACACTTATATCCAACATCTGGTGCTAACATCAGCTCCAAGCTCTTTCTACGTGTGGTGCAGTATGAAAGGAGCGAGAGCCACGTACCTGCTCAAAGTGCTTCTAACGTCCTAGAGAAAAGAGACAGAAAAGAATCTCAGCCCCATCGGACACACACAGGGGACCTCAGGGAAGGGATTTTGCAAATCCGGGGATGAGGCACCCTGGCCTGGCCCCAGGGCCATCGATTCCCTTAGAGATGGCAAAGCCACATTTGCTAATGTCTCTATGCCTGTAACCCTACAAAACACAACTGTCACTCACGTCAGCAATGCACAAGGTGTTACACCGAGATCTGACAGTTGGACCCCAGTGCTTGAGATATAGGAGACTCCTTCCCGCGTAGGGAGCTGGGATGTTTCTCCCTCAGTCTCACCTGCGGGAATTCACTCACTGGCTTCTGACACTTTCCCTCCAGCTTGTCAATAAGCTCGCTGAGATGGGAAACCTGTGTGGAGAGTTTCCTGAGTGAGCCAGTCTGGAGCTTGACAATCTCCTCATCCAACCTATCCAGCTGGGCCAGCAGGAGTAGCTCTTGTTCCTTCAGGAACTGCCGCAGCTGCTGAAACTCAGCCACAATCTTCTGCCTCTCGACTTGTGTCTGTTTCTGAATGAAAACAGGGAGAGGGCTGCTTGGGGTATGGATGCAGTCTGGGACCCTTTCATTGTGAGGTGACTGCGTAGCAGACAGAACTTGGAAAAACCTAACATTTTTGTGACATTTGACTCTACTCTGTGGGCATGAGGAAGAGGCGTCTCTTCTAGCATCTCCTTTGGCCCCTGTGTCCCTCTGAAAGGGATGTTCCCATGTCTATCAGGGACAGCATCTTCTGTTTTTTTATGGGCACCGGGAATTCAGATCCAGAGCAGCAAGGAGGCAGGACTCAGCACCAGGCTGACAGAGATACCCAGAGAGGAAAAAGAAGCAAACATGTTAATGCACCAAATGAGCAGACACAGCCGACAGCCCTTCAGGGGGACATTCAGCTCCCTTGAGGAATATTTCTGGGAAAGTCACAGGGGCTGGAGATTAACTCATCCACTGACAAGAAAGCTCAGGGCCTGTCCACGCACGGAGCTAACCCAGCAATTCATGATCCAGGAGAGACACAAACAAGCTCAACCTCACCAACGCCACACAGGAGTCTGCCTCCTAACACAGCCCTCCCCCTGCTGGTCCCTAGCCACAGGCACCTACCAGATACCCCTGGCTTTTCCCTTCTGCTGTTTTCCTTCCTAGCAGCTTTTTTCTCTCTTCCCTCAGAGTTTTAAAATGACCCTCCAATTTTTCCTGAAGAAACAGAAATAAACACCAGGGCAAACCCCATGAGATGTTGGTAACCCATCTGTCTGCCTTTAAGCTGCATAGTCCCAGTTTTGTGGAGCTGTCCCAGTCTGGCAGGGACTCAGCCCTGGACGTGGCTTTGTCCATAGAAAAAGAAAACAGGAGGAGATGGCAGATGCAGCAGGATGCCTCTCAGTATGGGGTACAGATTGGTGGTGGCACCTTCATAAGGAATGACGCAAGTGGGGATGTGGAAGGTAAAAAGGGTTAAAACTAGTACTCATGTAACCCATTACAATTTTATCAGTGACAGTATTTTTTAACCTGCTGACAGGCAAGGCTGGCAGTGGACATGGCTCTCCTGGGGACAGGGCTCTCTTAGGGATCTGCCGGGGGTGGCCACAAGGACTGCCGGCAGGTGAGGACTCCCAGCAGCTGCAGACTGACGTTAGCTGGCAGGGGCAAGCGGGCACTGCTGAGGGCAGTGGAGAGTTTAAGTGGTAACTGGCACTGATAAGCATTAGCTCATGAGTTAACCAGTCTGAACTCTTGCTACAACCCAGTCAAATCTCAGTGGTGCCTGGCATGGCCCTACACTGCCTGGAGCGGTGCTGTGGCTGGAGTCAAGGTACCCGAAGCCACACACAGCATCCAGGCCAGCGACCTCATCTATTGCTGGCTGCAGCATCTGAGTTTAATCCCTCATGGAGCAGCCCAGGAGTTCATCATCTCTGAGGGAAACCCCCTCTCCCTGTTGGGCCTGGGGCCTGTAGCAAAGCATCTTTCCCCCCTAGAGGGCCATACTTCATCACTGTTCAGGGATGCTGAGGGGCAGGGGAAATGCAGCCTAGTGGTTAGTGTAGCCTTGGACTGAGTCTGGAGAGAGCAGGGTTCGGGGCTATACTCCATCGCTGAAGTGCTTGGAGAACATGAGGGAACTTGCTGCTTCACTTTTCCTTCCCACCATTTATCTAATTAGATTGTGACCTGCACAGGCCAGGGATTGTCCCTTTCTGGGTGCTGTATACTTCCTCTTCTCCAGTTCTAAGGCAGCTCACTCCCATAGACTGTCCTGCACCTCCTGTGATCCAAACCAGTGTTTCTCAACTTTAAAAAAAAAAAAATAAAGTACCCCTTTTTCCAAAATAGCGCGGCTGGCGAGCCCTGTAATATATATATATATATATATATACATACACACACATACATACATACGTAAACATATACATACATACATATATATGCACACACATAGAGGGCTCGCCAGCCGCGCGATTCGGCGGGCGAGTGGATTAGTCTAATTGTCGAGCCCTGTATAGATATATAAGAACCCCCTGTACCTACAGTTTTCAGACACACACATTTTTTTTCTACCATTGCAACACATTTTGTTTAAATAACTTAATCATAGCAGGGCAGGCAATGATATTTCCGGGTGTAAGAAGTACAAAAACAATAAAGCACTGTAAAACTTAAAACAAAAATTCAGTTTTCTCCAAATTTCAGTTGTGGTGATGTACCCCCCCCCAGACTTCTCTCAAGTACTCCTAAGGGTACTCATACCACTGGTTGAGAAACACTGATCTAAACCTCTCTGATTAACCACACCTTCCCTTATGTTAAAACCCCCTCCTGCCACCAGTGAAGGCTGGGTTTCAGGATTCAGAGCCTCAGAGAAACATTTCCCACATCAGGTATCTGTAAAGACTTGATGTAAGTTGTCACGCAGCCAGAGCATTTACTTTCTACAGCATTTCTTATACCACAAAGGCTTTAAAGAGCCGTGTCACACCTGTGCCAGGTAACAGTCAGTGAAATTAGCCTTCATTTAAAACCCAATGTTATTTCCCATTAAACTGGACAGCAACTCTGTACCTTGTACTCCTGGGCAGCTTCCTGTATAGGCACCATCATGTTAGCCTGGGATCTGTCATACACCACACAGATGGGAGTTTGATCCTCTTCACAGAACAGCTTCAGAGCCTCCTGGTGCTCCCCACACACCCCGTGCCATCTTGCTCTCTTTGCTGCCTGGAAACTCAGCGGCTTGGCTAGTTCTACCATGTTTGCCAGCCACCAACTGGGCTGGAGGGGTCCCTGCTGCTCACTGTCTCTGCAGTGAAGTCTGAGGGGAGCCTGGCAGAAATTGTGCCCACACTCAAGAGTGACAGGGGCTGTGAAATCCTCCACACAGACAGAGACTTTCCATGGCTGCCTCCAGGCTGGGGAACAGGGGCTGTGTCACTTTCCTGAGCTCAGCAATGGAGGGGCAGGTCCAGAGGGCAGGTGCGTGAGGTACCAGCACTGAGGATACAAAAAAAAAATCAGAATTAAAAACCAAAAAAATCCAAAAGCTTTGCTCACCCACCGCCCACGCCAGGGCCTCCATTTGGGCCCCTCAGCCAACTGCCCCAACCAGAACCGCCCCCCCCCCCCGTCTCATGCCACGGCCCCTCCTCACCCTGTGTTCAAATCCCCCCCGCACACTCTGCAGCCCCTCTGTGCGCCCTGGCCCGCAGCCCCCCACCACCCAGCCCGGTGGGAGCATCAGGGAGCGACCACCCCGCCCCCACCATTGTCCCCGCGCGCCGCCCGACCATTCCCCCCGCCCCGCGCGGCAATTGGAGTCGTTGCCCGCAGAGCGCCAGCCAGGCTGGTGTCAGGAGCCGCCCCCCCGCAGCGATTAAACCGCCCGGCCCCAGTCCCCCTCCCTTAGCCTCGCCCTGCTCCTCCACTCATCACCCCCTGCCTGTGCCCGGCGCTGCCCGGAAGCGGAAGTCGCAGCGCGGTGAGTAACGGCTCCCTCAGATTTCGCCCCTGACGATGGCGCCGGGGTTCCTGCCTCCCGCTCCCCCAAAATCTTTGAGCTTCTGACAGCAACAGGTAAAAATCTAACCGCGCTCTGCAACTCTCACCGCAGACTTGTCACGCGCTGGTTTGTGTGTAATATCGGTAGGTGTGATAGGGGGGAGGGGCTGAACCCAGACGCCCAGTCTCAGTCCTGCAGCGCGAGGCCGAAGCTGTTCGGTGAGAAACTCCCCCCGCGCCGGGACCGGTCACGTGAGCACCAACCCGCGCGCCCGGGCGGGGGGCGCTGACAAGCTGTCGCTCCGCGCCCTGCCCCCAGGCGCCCCCGCACCTCACCTGGGCTTCTCCGAGTCCCCAGTCCTGCCCCGCCCCCCCCTCAGAACCGGCCGCCCAGCGCATAACAGCCCCAACGGCGCCAGCACTACGCGGCGGGGCGGGAGGACGGGGGGGCGCGGAGTGGAGGGGAGCTCAGGCCGCGCGTGCGCAGCGGGCCAGCGCCAGAATGGCGCTCCGGCCGTGAGCTGCCTGGCCCGCTGGGTTGGGCTCCCGGGGCCGAGGCGAGCCCCCCTCCCTCCACTTCTCCCCCCAGGCGCGTGACCGGCCGCTGAGCAGCTGCTGCCGCACCCGGAGACCCTCGCAGAGCGATCCAGCCCGGTCTGCGCCTGCTCCAATCGGGCAGCCTCAGGCCTGAGACCAGCTGCGGGGGCCGCTGTATCCCGGTGCGTGCGGGGCGGGGCTGGTCGGGGCCGAACTGACCGTGCGGCGGGGGGTCACATGGGGCAAAGGGAGCCTGGGCTGGAAGTGCGTGTGGAAGTGGTGGGGACGGGGGCATCTGACTGGCCGAACGTGGGGAAACGTTTTAGCAGCAGCCCCTGTTCAGCGTCTGTGTCCGCACCAAGGGGCCTGGCTCGCGCTGTCAAGCAAGAAGAGGCGGGGAAGGGGGAGACCAACCCCCTCCCCCGTTGTTAAACGTGCTGGAAATAACCCCGGCCCACCCGGTCTTATTTAACCCCGGGCAGCTCCTGGTCTGAGCTATAACCTGGTGCTGGCTCGCGACTGGGCTATGTCTACACTGGCAGCTTCTTGCGCAAGAACTCTTTTGCGGAAGAGTTCTTGTGCAAAAACTCTTCCAGAAGAGAGCATCTACACTGGCATGTGCTTTTGCGCAAGAGATGTGCTTTTGCACAAGAGCATCCATGCCAGTGTAGACGCTCTCTTGCGCAAGAAAGTTCTGATGGCCATTTTAACCATAGGGCTTTCTTGCGCAAGAAATTCATGTTGCCTGTCTACACTGGCCTCTTGCACAAGAACAGTTGCGCAAGAGGGCTTATTCCTGAGCGGGAGCATCAGAGTTCTTGCTCAAGAAGCCCTGATTTTATACAGTAGAACGTCAGTTCACTTGCGCAAGAACACACGGCCAGTGTAGACAGGCAGCAAGTTTTTGCGCAAGAGCGGCTGCTTTGGCGCAAGATCGCGCCAGTGTAGACATAGCCCCGCAGTCACTGACCCACTGCGCACGCACAGTCTTGCCCCACCCCAGATTCCGTACAGTGCCGGCCGGGTTTTCAGTGAGTCCTGCCCCCTGCTCAGGCTCCGTGTGCCCCGCTGCGATTGGCCCTGGGGGGAGCCGGCAGCAGCCTCTGACTCCGGGGCACGAACAGAGGGAGGTGGCCAATCCCTCGCAGCGGTCACTGAGCATGCGCCACGAATTACAAGGGAGCTGTTGGTGCGGTTAGTCGCTGCCTGCTGCTTCTGGGGAGTGCTGGGTTGGGGGCAGGGCCAGTGGAGTCAGGGGAGCTGCGGGGCTCGGCCAGGGAAGTCAGGAGGAGTGTGGGTGGGGACGGGTCATGTGTCCAATGGGGAGGTGCTAAGGAGGCATGGGGGTTGGCTGAGGCCGGGGTGGATCAATCGCTGGGGGACCTTTGAGGGGAGGTTTTCCCCTGGGACGGGCTGCGAGGGGATGTAACACACGGCGGGGGGGGTCAAAGATCACGTGACACGGGCACCAGTCTGGTGACGTGGGGGGCAGGGTCATTACCTGGGGCAGAGAGAGAATTTCTCTGGCTGGGCCCCACCCTGTGGGTCAGACCCCCTCTGCTAGCCTGGTGGGGTGAGGGTGTCAAAGATGCAGCTCTCCCGAGGTGTCTGAGGGGGGTGGGGGCAGAAGGGAGCTTGGGGCAGGGTAGTGGAGTGTGTGTGTGGGGGGGTGCAAGGTCCAGTGGGGGGTATGGGTGGGAGGTTGCGGGGAGTGGATCTGAGGAGGGGATGGGGGCAGTAGGGGGGGAGGGTGTAGGAGACAGGTGTGACCTGTACAGGATGTAACAGTGCAGTTCATTAATCGATAACCAAAAGCTAATTTGTTATTGCTATAGACCAGTGTTTCTCAACCTTTTTTTATAAAAAACAGGACTATGTAGCACTTTAAAGACTATGGTTTATTAGGTGATGAGCTTTCGTGGGCCAGACCCACTTCCTCAGACCAAATAGTGGAAGAAAATTGTCACAACCATATATACCAAAGGATACAATTTAAAAAAAATGAACACATGAAAAGGACAAATCAAATTTCAGAACAGAAGGGGGATGGGAGGGGAAGTAAATGTCTGTGAGCTAATGATATTAGAGGTGATAATTGGGGAAGCTATCTTTGTAATGGGTAAGATAATTAGAGTCTTTATTCAAACTTGAGTGTAAAGTGTCGAATTTAAGCATGAATGATAGTTCAGAGGATTCCCTTTCAAGTGTAGTCTTAAAAGGCCTTTGAAGCAGGATGCAGGTAATCAAGTCGTTGAGACAATGTCCTTGCTGGTTGAAATGGCAAGAAACTGTTTTTTCTTTGTGATCCTGTCTAATATCTGTTTTGTGGGCATTGATCCTTTGGCAAAGTGTCTGAGACGTTTGCCCAATGTACATAGCAGACGGACACTTTCGGCACATGATAGCATAAATTATATTTCTGGATGTGCAGGAATATGTGTTCTTGACCTTATAACTCACTTGGTTAGGTCCAATAATGGTATCAGCAGAGTGAATATGTGGACAAAGCTGGCAACGGGGTTTGTTGCAAGGGAAGGTACCAGGGTTGGTATTAGTGTGGTATGTCCTGTGGTTGTTGGTAAGAATCATCTTGAGGTTAGGTGGTTGTCTATAGGAGACTATGGGTCTGTCTCCCAGAGCCTCTCGGAGTTGAGTGCTACATAGTCCTGTTTTTTGCCTCCTGTTTTTTGTTTCAGCTACACCAGACTAACACGGCTACATTTCTATCACTATTTTTTTATAAAGTACCCCTTAAAAAAAGTACCCTAGAACCTACTGATTTCAGACACATAATTTGTTTTCTACCACTGCAACACGTTTGTTTAAACAACGTAATTGTTGCCATTCTTCCATGCTATTAATGGAGGATCTGTAGGGGTCTGAGAGAGAAGTTGGGCGCAGAAGGGAGCTTGGGGTGTGTGATCTGGGAGGGAGTTTAGGTGAAACAGACCATTGTTTCTCAACCTTTTTTTATAAAGTACCTATTTAAAAAAAAAGTACTCCCAGTAACTACAGTTTTCAGACACACATTTTTTTTCCTACCATTACAACAGATTTGTTTAAACAGCTTCATCATAGCTGAGTATGCGATGAAATTTTTGGGTGTAAAAGGTACAAAAATAATAAAGAACTGTAGAACTTAAAACAAAAATTCCATTTTCTCCAAATTTCAGTTGTGTTGAAGTACAGCCAGACTTCCCTTGAGTACCCCAAGGGTAGTTATACCACTGGTTTAGAAACACTGAAATAGGGAATCATGACCTGGGGCGGAAGTGCAGGGATTTGGGCTGTGACCAGGGATAGTGAATTCGGGTGCAAGGTCTGAGCGTGGGTTATGAGTGTAGGAGAGGATACAGTGTATGCGGCTGGAGCAGGGGTACAGAATGTTTGGATTACATGGGGTAGGGGTGCAGAGGGTTGGGGATGGAGTGGTTGGGGTGCCAGAGGCACCCCTCTTGGAGGAGGGTGTGAAATAGATCAACCCCCCTTTGGAAACCTCCTCAATTGCCCCTGTCGCCCTGACAGGCTGAAGAATCACATCCACACTTTGCTCCAGATCGTCCCAATTTGTTGGAGGCAGGGCAGGGAAATGGCTGTGGTGGAGCCAGCTCAGGTAAGGAATTTTGTGGGAGCTGTGTGTGTGTAGGGGGCTTAGTAGAGGCGGGAGGGCAGAAAATACCCACGTGAGGCAGGAACTGGGCAGGGTGGGATAAAACTGCTGGTACATGCTCAGCCTAGGGCCTAATGGTCTGAACAGGCCCATTGGGAGGGGATGAACGTTCTCCTATTTCTGAAAGAGGAAACTCCCCATGGACAGGTCTTGGAAACTGACCAGAGTCTCCATTGGTCTATCAGTGGCTACTCGTTGTTGTACTTCAGTAACTTCAGTGGTCTATACTGTCCGTGTCAGCATCAGCGTCATCTGGTCAGGGTTCTCGGGGTTTTCCCGGAGCGCTCCTTACAGAACTTCTACTCCGTCGGTGATTATAAACTTTCGGCTGCATGCCTAACCATCTGTGCTCCCTTTATCTAGAGTGTTGGACCCCGTGCACTTGGGTCAACACAGGATATCTCTGAGGGCCCCCGGAAACAACAGATGCAGGCAGGTTTGAATTCAGTCGAGCAGGTTTATTGTCAAATGCAAAGCTCTAATAGTTGGTAGCAGGGATCCTACAATGCTACACCACTGTGCCTTATGGCCTGCGTTGACAAGGTACCAACACCTAGCAGGCCTATTGCCATATAACAGACATTAACAGCAGTTAGTCAGAGTTCAGCCACTGTACATTCTGTACGTTTTGGCAATGACACTTGCCGTTCAGGCCCCTAGTGCGCCCCTCCCTCCCCCCCAAGGTCGGCTAGAGAGCACCCTTTGCGGTGTCCTTTTATAGACAGGTACAAACAACTTGCATCACTTCTTTACATACCAGGTTACCACCCTCTGTTGCCTAGTTACCACCCCTTACCTAACGGAAGGGGGGCTTACTTTATGTAAGTGACCTTCATGCTGTCAGTTCCGACCTGGTCCTGAACCTAGGTCGGTATGTGCATAGCTCCCAGGGAGTCCTTGTACCGACACATTCCTTACTAAGATGTTCTGCTAATCCATTTTAGTGTACAGTCTATACCTGATGCCTCCTTATGTCCTAACTGACCTGCTCACACAGTCATCACTCGGGCCTCTTGCTTGACTAATATATTGCTGAACCAAAGTCTTGTTCACTATGTTACAGGCCTCTATTTAGGCCTGCTGACTCCATATTAGTGACCCACAACTTACTAAACTAGCCAGGATGGGCAGGGGAGGGTGTCTTGAGCCTCTGTTTGCCAGAAGCTGGGAATGGGCAACAGGGGGTAGATCACTTGGTGATTCCCTGTTTTGTTCATTCCCTCTGGGGCACCTGCATTGGCCACTGGGGGCAGACAGGACACTGGGCTAGAGGGGCCTTTGGTCTGACTCAGCCTGGCCTTTCCTGTTGCTGTTCTTCAAACTGGAGGCAGAGCTCACTAGCCAGAGGCTGCCATGAGCTAGGGACGGTGCTGGGATTCCTGTCCCTGTGGCCTCTGCAGAGCTCTGCTTCCTTGGTAGCTTGTGGCTGGCAGGTGAGTGACTGAGAAGACCCTGCTGGGAGGCACAAAGAGCTCTCCCCTTCTCTCTCCCCTGGAGCCTCCTGGCCTTTCTGGGCAGGGTTGAGGTGAGATTCTACTCCGGCTTCCTCTATTGTGAGTAGTGGGGCTCTGGCTGGGGCAGCAGATGCTGAATGAGGAGCCCTGTTGTTTCAGATGTTGGTGACCTTCGAGGAGGTGGCTGTGTATTTCACCGCGGGGCAGGGGGTGCTGCTGGGCTCTGCTCAGGGGGAGCCCTCTACAGGGATGTCATGCAGAACTACGAGACGGTGGCTGCATTGGGTAAGGATTCTTGTTACCTCAGCTAGGAAAGCCCTGGGGCCAGCGTTTCTGCATCGGATCAATTGAATTAGAGTGGAGTAAGTCCTACAGTCCCCATGTGAAAGACACTTGAATCACCGTGCTTCCTTCTGAGGAACAGGAGAGTCAGACACCTAGGGGACATGCTAATTCATCCCCATCTCCTCAGCTTTCAGGCTCCAGATGCATGGTACTATCCTGCCTTCATTATTTCTCCTTCATGCACCATTCTTGGTACTGGCTCCATCTGAGGGGAAGGAGCTAGGCAGGAGTTTAACCTGTGTGTGTGTGTGAGCGAGCATCTTAGCAAGTCCCCCGGGAGCCCTCAGATCATTACAACTCATAGTGAGGCATGACAACACCCTCTGTCACCAAGGGGTGGGGAGTCACCAGGCCCTGCACCCCCCGTCCGCAGCCAGACGTGACTCTCAGCTGGCAGGTAGAACAGAAGGTTTATTAGTTCACAGGGATACAGTGTAGAACAAACTGCTTAGCACAGGAACCAGGAACAGTCGGTACAAGCCATCTTGGGGAGAAGGGAGCTCAGATCTCTGGCCCCAACCCAGAGATGCAGCTCATCCGTCGCTGCAGCTAGTCCCGTGTGAAACTTTGTCCAGCTTCCCAGGCAAATGGTGTCATCTAATCATACACCCCTCCAAGGCTCAGATTACCACGAGCCTCAGTCATTGTAAACATTCTGGCCTGGGCATCTTCCCTCAGTGAGTCACCCCCAAATTCACCTCCACATTGAGATTGTGGTGCAGTGTTTAGGGAAACTGAGGCACACACAGAGCATTACTACAGGACAGATATAAGAGGGATCATGGAAAAGCTATGCCTAAGTCTAAGGAATGTCTGCTTTTTCGGAAAAATTTCTAAGAGAACAGACACGTTCTTTCACCATCCCTTTAAACCTTGTTTGAGGAGGAAGAAGAGATGTTTCAAAAGAGAAGGTTTTACTGAAAGTTAGTGTGGTGTAGACGGGCCAAATTTTGGAAAAGCCTCTTTATTTAAAAAAAAAAAAAAAAAGGGCAGAAAGAAAGCAAAATTTGCGTATCTTTTTCCAACGTTTCTTTGCAGTGTAGACATAGCCTTAGAATGGGCAGGGTGAAGGGCAGAGACTACAGCAGAGTTACTGAGCATGCTCAGTGTCCCCTAAATTCTCCTTAAGTAGCACAGCTGTACAGGGAGCAGCTTTCTACATACCACAGGTCTCATTGCTCCCTGGGAGCCTTGCAGGGCATGTAAGAGTTTCCCCTCCCTTCCCCAGGAGCAGTTCCCCAGTGCCCAGAGCTGCAGGTGAGTGGGTTGGCCCGAGGCTGCTCCCAGTGGAACTGGTTGTGCTCCTTGCCCGGGACCCAGGGAAACTGCCACCACATCCCAGTGTGTGCGGGGTGGGGGAGCAAGCCCTGGGAGGAATCAGAAGGGGGTTGAAGAGGGGAACAGGGATTTGTGAGGTGGGGGCAGGAGAGGGATGCAAGAGCTGGGAGCAAGAGCAGCCTGGCTGGGGAAGGGAGAGACCTAGGTTGTACAGAAGGAAATGGGGGTGATACAATGGCAGCTCTCCCACCTCATGGGGCAGGTGGGAAGACGGCAGAGGTGACTGGTGGTAGCAATAGGGGGCCCCAGCTCCCATGCCCTGGACAATATTTCAGTTGCTAATAGGGTGCAGCAAATGCCACCAGCCTCTGTGGGTGCCCCTCCCTCTGCAGCCACCAGTCGCCCACCCAGCAGTGTGAGGGGAATTCTTTATATTTTTATTTTTTTTAGTGTTGTAGATATTGGCAAACTGATCCATTACAGACTGGCAGCATTTTATTTGCATATTGATTTTTCCATAATAAATATGCAAATAAAAACTTCCTGGTCTGCCAAAATTTGTGAATGGGTTTGCCGGTCTGTGGTGTAAAGTGGGAAGCCCTGGTCTAGTGGATATGGCTCAGTGTGAAAGCTGAAGCCAGACAATTTCAGGCTAGAAAAGAGGCACAAATGTTTGGTAGGGCCGATGATGAGCCACAGAAATCAATGGCCACAGGAAGTGGTGGATTCTCCTTCTCTTGATGTCTTCAACTCAGCACTGGCAACTTTCTAGAAAACATGCTGTGGGGAAACAGAACTTTGTTCTTGGGTATCTGGGCTAAGTGTAGTGGCTTGTGCCACAGAAGGGGTCAGACTGCAGGGCTAACGTTCCCCTTGGATACTGCAAATCTATGAATTTTAGGGTCTCATCCTGCAAACACTCACCACACATGCTTAACTGGCATTAACTTCACTGCATCTCTATTGTGGGGAGGGGTATAAAGTCTCTGTTGGTTTAGTCCTTATGAGAAGGCCTGAGTCTGTGCTACAAATAAATGGAGGGAAAATGAGGTATTTTAGCTGCAGGAACCTAAATTTAGATACCTACATCCATGCTCAGGCAGCATAATTAGTGGCTTGTTTCTCGAAAGCACTGGGTGCTCAGAACTGAATCCCATTGTTACAGGTGCAGTAATGTTGAAACTCAAACCAGGTATTGGGAGAAATGACTGTGGATTTGGCATCTAGTTTGTGGGTGGTGTTTATGGAATATCTAGACTCAGCAATTGCCCACAATGGCAGAGTCTAGCATGTGCGTCACTAGGGACAGAGTCTGGAGAGAATGGGGGTGTGGAAAAGCATTTAAAGCCCCTTTTGAAATGTCTCCAATTCCCCTTCTCCCCCTGCTAGGCTACAGAACACCCATATCTGTCTCCGGCTCAATCCCTGACCTGCAGAGCCAGGGACAGGAAATGGCCATGGCGGAGCCGGTGAGCTTCGAGGAGGTGGCTGTGTATTTCTCTGAGGAGGAGTGGGCTCTGCTGGACCTGGGCCAGAGAGCCCTCTACTGGGATGTGATGCAGGAGAATTATGAGGTTGTGAGCTGGCTGGGTAAGGATTCCTGTCCCCTCGGGTATCAGAAGCTGGGTGGGCTCTAGAGCAACTGCTCTAGAATGTTAGATTTGGTTCAGGGACTCTCATTGCCAGGGCTTGACAAAGAGCGGTGAAATCTACTCGCCTGCACTGCACATGCGCAAGACCCGCATTACACATGTGTGCACCGCCAGTGAATGGGCGACCGGCTGAAATCTACTCGCCATGGGCGAGTAGAAACAGTGATTTGTTGAACCCTGCTCATTGCCCCAACCTGCCATGTCAAGAGTATCTGCCCCAATAATCCTGGCTCCTGTGTGAGAGAATGTCCCCTCCACGCCCCCTTCCTACAGGCAGTCGGGATCAGGAGTGTGGAGCATTGGAAGGCCTGCAGCAGCCAGCCAAGGGTTCATTTTCCTGCTCTGACAACTTCCCCTGCCTCATTCTGGCCCAAGTACAGCATCTGAGCCAAAGAGCAGGGTGAGCCGAGCCCCCAGCCAGGGGCTCTGTGGACAGAGCCTTTGGGGCTCTAGAGGTCTTCTGGGTCCTTTCTCTCCAAGCCCTAGTGACCTGCAAAGTGGCAGCCACTATCTGACCCCTGCCTGGGGGCCTCGGTGTGAGACCTGCCAACCCTGCGAACTCCTTCTGAGCAGTGTGTTCCTGTCCTGCCCTGGGATGCCAAGGGGATGGAATGGGCTGTGAAGGACACTTAGTTGTACCCTACAGAGTGCATCAGAGCACTCAGCTCCTTGGGGAATGAGCTGGGCTATTCCTGAGGCAAGGGGGATGCACCTTGCCTCCAGGTGATTGGGTCCTGGGATCTTGTCTGTGTAAGATGCGGAAGGAGCCTCTCTGGGTGGGAGACTCAGATCCTGGCTCTGGAAGCAATAATGGTACCGACCTTAATGAACAACATCAACTCTTCTTTAATTGCACCCCAAACAGGATTTCCAGTCTCCAAAGCTCATGTGTTCTCCTGGGTGGACCAAGGGGAAAAGCGGCAGATTCTGGATCTTCAGGGCTGTGATGGAGAGATCACCAGTGACACCCACACAGGTGATCAGTCAGCTAAACTGATTCACAAACCATTTTCTCTGTTCTTGTAGCAGGTGGCTCTTGTGCAATTTCATCAAGTCTAACTGACCCTTCAGCCTGTCTTCAACTCCAGTGTTGGGTGGGCAAAAGGGTTATGTGGAAGAAGAGTGAACTTAGCTCATGATTATTCAATCTTTCCAGGCATTCTTTGGGCGTGTTCCCCCTTTTCTATTTCTGTTTTAGAGTTTCCTTTCAGCTAAGCAAAGGAAATAACTCCTCTCTGGATTCCCTGTCCCAACAGGTGGTGGGACACTGACTGAGAACCATGAGAAGAATCTTCAGCAGGAAGGACCAACGCAAATGGCTCTATGTGGGATGTTATTGGGAGGATCTGAAGGGCATGCTACTCAGAGTCCTGAGGAAGGAGAGGCCTGTGAGAGTCAGTGTAGCCCACAAAGGTGGCAAGGAAAACATCCAGGGAAGGGACAGGGTAAATCCAGTCACAGGAGCAGAGGGGTGAAAACAAACACAGAAAATGTTCAACAGAAAATCCCCCATCAACAGTCCCCCTGTGCTTACAGTGACTGTGCAACTCTTATTAAACATGCAAGAGCCCACACAGAGGATAAACCCTTCAGCTGCTCTGACTGTTGGAAAAGCTTCAGTCGGAGCTCAAATCTTCTTACTCATAGGAGAACGCACACAGGGGAGAAACCCTATAGCTGCTCTGATTGTGGGAAAAGCTTCAGTCGGAGCTCAAATCTTCTTCTCCATATGAGAACCCACACAGGGGAGAAACCCTTCAGCTGCTCTGACTGTGGGAAAAGCTTCAGTTGTAGCTCAAATCTCCATATCCATAGGAGAACCCACACAGGAGAGAAACCGTTCAGCTGCTCTGACTGTGGGGAAAGCTTCATTCAGAGGTCATATCTTCTTATCCATCAGAGAACCCACACAGGGGAAAAACCCTTCAACTGCTCTGACTGTGGGAAAAGCTTCATTTGTAGATCAAAGCTTAATACACATAGGAGAATCCACAATGGGGAGAAACCCTTCAAGTGCTCTGATTGTGGGAAAAGCTTCAGTTGGAGGACACAGCTTGTTAGACATCGGCGAACCCACACAGGAGAGAAATCCTTCATCTGCTCTTGAGTGTGGGAAAAACTTCAGTAAGAATTCCAACCTTGTTGTACATTGGAGAACCCCCACAGGGGAGAGACCCAGTACCAGAGGTGGGGAAAACTTCTCAGCAAGTAGAGTCTGGCCTGCCTAGGGCTTTGATTCTGCCCATGAGGCAGTGCCAGGCCCCACCTCCTTACGGGCGTGTGCTGCAGGGGAAGAAGCTCAGCCCTGCACCTCTTTCTGCCAAACAGCCACTGGAAAAGTTTTGGAGGGTTTTTTTTATTTGTTTTTTGGCTTCTCACTTGTGTGGTGTCCAGCTGAGTTTTCTGTGGGTCAATGACCCCCAACTGAAAAATGGTTTTCCACCCCTGCCTTAAATAAAGGAAAACATTGAAACTTTTTGTGTTGGCCATAATGTTTTATTTTGTTTAAAATGGAGTTTGACAGAGTAACACAAAGTCACAATGCTTGATCTGTTTTATAATGTAAATTAAACTGATCTCCCCAGCTGCTGCACTAGCAAAATGGCTCAGGTGTAATGATATAATTAACTCTGAGTGTCCATTAGCAACTGGTAGTCTGTGGAAAGGTTTGCATCAACTCAGTGTGTGGTCAAAACACAGGTCTCACTGTGAGCAGGCTTTGAAACTCTATTGCATGGGTTCCCAAACTGGGGAGAAGTTTTGCTGCTATTTTTGGCTTGGGGCGGGGGGGAGGGGCGTGAGGGTTTTTCAGAAATCAAAAAGGGAGGCGTGATGCTGAAAAGTTTGGGAACCGCTGCCCTATTGGATTTCAATTGCAACACCTTAACCACTTGGGCATTACAGCTATGAGTGCAGTGAGGTCTGCTGCCAGTGAGGTCTGTGTTTTGGCCACACGCAAGCTGCACAACCCCCAAGACACTCTCCTCACACTCCCCATCCCCCATCAATCCCCTTCTGCCCCTTTCAGAGAGATGCCAGGGATGGTGCCTCATGCTAGGTCCATGAGGTCTCAGACAAACTCAGCTCCTCCAGCCCTTGCCTGCCTGTGTATCAAAACTGTTCCTGCTGTATATGAGGATGAGATGCTGCTTCATTCTCAGCCTATCTAGTTTCTGAGGCTTAGATGGTGTTCGTGTTTATTTCTTGGGTGATCTGCTTTGCCCTGTGTGCTCACGTCACTCCAGCCGACCTCTCTGGATTGATAGAGTTTTTCACCTTTCTCCAAACTACGGTGTGTTGCTAGATGTGCTGCGGGAACCTGCGCAGGAACAACAGCTGGTACATTGGCCTCACAACACAGTGGGGCGAGTGCCCAGGGTAACACACTTACACTGCTGAGGCTTGTGACTTGGTCAAGATGGGGCAGGGCTGGAGAATCAGGCTTTGGAGATGGGAGTAGCTGCAGCTGGGTTTGGCCCGGGCTGTATAAAGCTTTGTGTGAGGGCAGCATTAGGGGCCATTTCCACTTCATCCCAGCAGCACAGGGTGAGAGGGGCCCACGCTGGGGAGACACAGGGCATGGGGGGGGGTCCCAGTTTCAGGTGACAAACCAGGGGGCCCTTCACTATCAATAACATAGTGCATCTCTCCCCCAATAGCTCTGTCAGTACCAAGCTCTGGGGGCAGCTGGGCCTGTCAGTGCAAGGAAATAGCAGAAGGAAGGTGCCTGTACAGCCTGGACCCAGGGCTGTTGTGTATGTAACACAGACTCACAAGTCCCTTTCTGTCACTGTATCAATCCCTCCCCACTCCCAAGGATCGTGCTTTCTCCCACCTCTGGGGGCTGGCAGTGAAGATCAGATGCCTTTCTAGAGTTGTTTGGGTGCAAACCTCACTACTGTGCCATGCAGGAAGCTGTTGGTCCTGGGGGGGTGCAGTGGTTCAGATGAGATGATTTAACTGTCTCTTCTGGCCTTAAGTCTGCAGGTTGCATATGGTGCCCTGAGCAGTCTCTGATGCTCCCTACTTGAGCCCCAGAACTAGCTGTGAGGGGGGAGCGGGGAACAGGAGGAGCAGCTCAAAAATGCCAAGGGGGTTGGCCAGGGGCCCTACCAGGCAGCAGTGACATCACAAGGGCCTTTTGCAGCACCTCAGCTCGGTGGGAGGCAGTGACCTCACAGAGGATCCATGACAACAACCAGGTGGGACAGGCTGCAGGGCTGGAGCAATCTCAGAGACACCCCCTCCCCTCCCCCTCCATGGCTTGGCTGCCTGGAATCTCCTTTGTGAGTTTTCCCCTTGAGGGAAGAAGGGATTGAGGGTCACATCTGGGAGGGTCTAGAGATTTCCCCTTTCCCCAGGCTGCAGTGGGAAGGGGACTGGGAAAGGCAGTGTTAAAGGAGGGGCTGGCATTGAACTGAGGAGAGCCTTGTGAGAAGGTTGCGAACACCCGATTGGGGGGGGGGGGGGGGGGGGGTTGAACTCATGTGTGCAGAACACAACAGATTAGCAGTCCATCATCTTCACCACTCGGTCACCTATTCTGAGCTGTAGGTGTTTCTTTCAAACTACCCAAGTCGGCGCTGCTGGGAACCTTTGTGCCACTCTCTGACTGGCCAGGGACACCCAGGGCTGGAGGGTTTTGGCTTTTCACAGTGTTCCCTGGGCTATTGTACAAAGCTCAGTGCTGATAACAAACCCAAACACGCCCTGGGTGCCCAGAGATGGGCTGGCTAGTCACAGCCTAGCTCAGAGCGCTTTCTGCAATGGGAAGACGTGCGTGGAGCAGGCACAGGGGAGTGGCACATGGCTCTGTTCACTCTGCTATGTTGCATGTGATCCCTGCTGTCCTGTGCTGTTCTGCGGTAACTCTGTGTGCCTCAGTTTCCCTGGGCACCGCACTGTTATCTAGATGGGGATGGGAATTCTGGGTGTGACTCACTGAGGCCCGCTCTGTACTAGGCTGGGCAGGTCGGCTTAAGGGATGCAAAATGCCGACCTGCCAGGGAAGCTGAATCCAGCTATGCATTGTGCTTCTCTGGTCCCTGTGCTAACAAGTCTGTTCTACGCTGTCCCCGTGTCACATAACAAACCTTCTGTTCTACCTGCTAGTTGAGAGTTACATCCAGCTGTGGATGGGGGTGCAGAGCCCAGTGACTCCCCACCCGGTGACTTACTGGTGTTTCTCAGTTGCTTCCCAAACCTCCGCTAATGGCACCTCAGCCTGGGAGCATCTGCCTGAGCCTCTTCCTGCCCTTCAGCGTCATTCTCCACCAAAGGCTCGTGCCAGGGCAGGAAGCCTCTTCAGCCCCGTTTTGCTGATGGGAGAAGGGAGGCTCACGAGAGTCAGGTGACATGCCTGGGGCTGGCCAGGAGAAGTTCTGGGGGCAGAGGGAACAGATGCTTTTTCTTAGGGGGAGGGAGGGTGGGTGTGTTCCTGTTCCTCCCAGTACACCCTTTCTGGCTGGCTTGTGGAGGGTTCCTGCCTCCCCACTTCCTTCTTGCCTCTTCTCTGCTCTGGCTGCTGAGGGGCTGCTGGGCCTGGATCAGGAGAGTGACATGCCCAGCTGGGCTGAGCTGGGGGTGAGGATGGTGGGGGTAAAGCTGGGAGCCACATCACCCGGTGCCTCCCAAATTGTGGCCCCTGACAGAGCCGGCCCCTCGGTGTGGGCTGCAGCTGGGCAGAGCGAATGGGGTCGGGGGCCACAGTGCAGTAGTGACCGGGTTCTAAACAGCAGAGGAGGCAGGTCTTGCTGGAGAGGAGTGGAGCTGTGTGAGCCCATATGCAGATGTTGTCGTGAGCAGAGCCCTGTGGGAGAGGGAGCAGGTTGGTGAGCAGGGCCCAACTTTGGCAAGTGGGGTCGGGCTGGGGCATCAGGATGGGAATGGGCAGGAGGGACGCGGTGTGGGATAGTCATGTGGGGCTGTGAGGCCATGCCCACCATGAGGTGAGAGTGTTTGTGCACTTGGGGGCAGGCAGTGGTTGTGCCTGAGGACCTTATACTTAGCGGCTGTGTCTAGACTGGCAAGTTTTTCCGCAAAATCAGCTGCTTTTGCGGAAAAACTTGCCAGCTGTCTACACTGGCCGCTTGAATTTCCGCAAAAGCACTGACTTCCTACTGTAAGAAATCAGTGCTTTTTGCGGAAAAACTATGCTGCTCCTGTTCGGGCAAAAGTCCCTTTTGCGCAAAACTTTTGCGCAAAAGGGCCAGTGTAGACAGCTGAGATTTGTTTTCATAAAGCCCGATCGTGAAAATGGCGATCGGGGCTTTTTTGCGAAAAAGCGCGTCTAGATTGGCACGGACGCTTTTCTGCAAAAAGTGCTTTTGTGGAAAAGCGTCCGTGCCAATCTAGACGCTCTTTTCTGAAAATGCTTTTAACGGAAAACTTTTCCGTTAAAAGCATTTCCAGAAAATCATGCCAGTGTAGACACAGCCAGCTAGTAGAGAAACTACCACAATCATGTAGGTGGTTTTCTCAGGGTGAGGCTAATCTGTTGCACTGTGGTTGTGCTGACTCCTGTAATTTCCCGAAATGGCAGAAACTTGACTGTACAATTTGGGGCAGTGGGGGGACTACATTCATGCTTTTCTTTGGTGCTCACTGTGGGGGGAAAAATAAAGCTGTTTTCTGCTTATGCTTTTGCTATGCTGTTTTTTCAGCTACTTGTATATTTTTTTTCCTACCTGCTTTGATGTTGCTATCTGAAATGAGGAAAAATGGATCTTGCGCAAAAGGGAGTTTTGCGCCAAAAGGTGCTGTCTATACAGTGCTTTTTTGCACAAAAGGGAAAGGAAGAGGAAATGCAAATGAGAATATAACATATGCAAATGAGCACTCCATTTGCATTTGCTTTTCTACAAGAGGCTCGGGCTATGTCTACACTGGTGGGTTCTTGTGCAAGAACAGCCATTCTTGTGCAAGAATCCGCGGAGCTGCCCTCCCGCTCTTGCACAAGAAGATTTACAGTACGGCGTGGTAAGAGAGGGCTTCTTGCACAAGAGCTATGCTCTTTTCTTACAAGTGTAAGCTCTCTTGTGCAAGCAGGCAGTGTGGACGCATGGCAGGGGTTTCTTGCACAAGAAAGCCCTATGGCTAAAGTGGCCATTGGAGCTTTCTTGCCCAAGAGAGCGTACACACTGCCATGGGCGCTCTTCCATGAAAGCACATCTTGCACATGGCAGTGTGGACATGTTCTTGCGCAAGACTTGTTGCACAAGAACCCTTGCGCAAGATGTTCTTGCGCAAGAAGCCACCAGTGTAGACATAGCCTCGTAGTGTAACCACAGCATCTGTTTGCAGCAGGCTCTGTTCTTTCTGCCTTTCCCTGGCTTATCTGGAGATTGCCAAAGGCTGCACAGTCTGCTCCCCTGTGCTCCTAGCTGGCCTGGAAGCTTCTTCTCGAAAGTGCCTCTTGAAAAACTTTCTGTGATGGAGGAAGACGTGCCCTTTGCCCCCCTGCTGGGTGACTAGTGCCCACTAGAGTTAGGGAGTTCAGAGACTTATGAAACACGAGGGTTGGAAGAGATAGCAGGAGGTCTCTAATCAAACCCAACCCCCCAAATCACCCCAGCCAGAGCTTTGACAACCCTGGTCTTAAAAACTTCTAGGGATGGAGATTCCACCAGCTCCTTAGGAACCCCTTCCGGTGCTTCACCACCCTCCTAGTGAAACTGTTTTTCTTAATAGCCAGCTATTGTTATCATCTGACGCTACAGAAAATAGCCTGGCTCCAGCCTCTGTGAACAGCTCCCTCCCCCACCCACCCTCCCCACACACACATGCAGACACCTTGAGCTAGCACCAGTAGCCCAGATGTTTGGCAGACAGTACTTGTAGGGCAAGACTCTGAAGAGAAGTGTTGAGGTTATGAGTTTAAGCCTGATGTAAAGCAGTGATTCACACTAACCTTACCCATACAATTAACTTATAAAGCTGGAGTCCTAGCCTAGAGGCCATTGAAGAAGGGAGCAGTTAAAATGCACCTTCACTTCTTATATCCTCACCAGAGTGTTGGTTCAAATCCACAAATCCACCCTCCTTTCTTCATGCCTGCCCCTATTCCAGGCTCCCTCATGCAGAGAGAGAAATGGGGAAATAATCAAATGTAGAGCTAATGTTCTGATGTCAGCACAAACAGGGGCTTGAAGCCCAGAGCCACCAAATCAAACCTTGTGGCTCAGCATGTTAAAATGGTAAGAATAACCCCTGAGTAGTGGGCTCTTTCTCTCCTGAGGACTTGGCAGTGGCGCTGGGGGGTGCCCGGGACCTTCTACCCTCAGGCTGATTTGGGGCCCTTGGGGAGGAGCCCTGGAGAGTCCCACAGGCCCTGCCCCAGACAGGTGGGTGAAGGGGAGTTGCAGGGTGTGGGTGCTACAGGCAGGGTGTGTGGGGGTGAAGATGATAAAATCCCCTCCCTGCCCCCACCCCCCACAGGCACTGCTGGGATTGTCCCTCCTTGTCAGAGGGCAGAGGAGAGGGACCCAGGTGCTGTTGCCCCGGGGGGCAGCCCTGAGGCTGAGGCAACTCAGCCCTTATAAAGCCGCCAGGGTGGGGCAAGTCTGAGGAGAATGGAACCCTCGTGCCACTTGGTGGGAAAATCCAGTTCCGACTGGTCTCTGAGTGGCCAGTACCTGAGGGGATCCAACATGGATCCCTAGGTCAAAGGTCACAGACTCCATTTTGAGGCCCCAATTACTGACCTACACACCACCATGCCATTATATGTTAATGAGGTAAAACAATTAAACCAAACAAAGCAAACTCCCACACACAGGGGAGATGCAGAAGTCAGAATTTTCCTGCCTCCCTCAGCTTCTCTCGGTACTTTGTCCCATTTCCCACCTCTTTTCCTGAGCTGACCCAGTGGCTGAAAGGGATAGTGGCTGCTGATGCCAGGGGAAAAGATGGGCAACAATACCCTGGCTGTGAGAGGGACAAGGGTCCAACCCTCTCTCTGCCAGTTGGCCTTAAATCCTAGCCACCCACCATTCACTCTGATGAGGCCATCAGGGCCGGCCTTAGGCTGATTCAACTTATTCCCCCGAATCGGGCCCTGCGCCTAAGAGGGCCCCGCGCCCTAAAGCTGTGGTCCCCAACCGGTCGATCATGATCGACTGGTCGATCGCAAGGCCTTGACCAGTGGATCACGAGGCATTCGGAGGCCCCCACCCTCTATTCTCCCCCCCAGCGTAGTGCCGGCTTCCCCGGGGTGGACGGAAGTCCTTCCTACAGCTTCGCATCACTGGGATTCCGGAAAAGCGCTGGCTGCTCCCCTCTTACAACTATGTAGCGTGCCAGGAACGCAGCAGTGGGTGTTGGCCCCAGAGGAGGAGCGTAGTGCCGGCGGCTTCCCTGCAGGACCGTGACTACAGGTCTCAGGAGGGGTGAGTCAAGCGCAGGGATTTTGTCTGCACTGCGGGAGTGGGGTTTGGCCCTGGCCTCACTGCAGGATGGGGGTTTGGTGCCACCGCAGGAGGGGGGTTGGCCCCGGGGCAAGCGCGAGTGGAGATTTGGCCCCGGCCCCACCACGGGAGGGGGGTTTGGCCCTGGGGAGGCGCAAGCAGGGATTTGGCCCCGCCACGGAAGGGGGATTTGGCCCCAGGGCAGGCGCGAGCGGGGGGTTTGGCCCCGGCCCTGCCACGGGAGGGGGTTTCGGCACTGCCGCAGGAGGGTGTTTGGCCCCGGGGCAGGCAGGAGGGGTGATTTGGCCCCACCACGGGACGGGGGTTTGGCCCCAGCCCTGCTGCGGGAGGAGGGTTTGTCCAGCTTCCTTCTGGGGTGGGGAGAATTCTGGGAGGAGGCTGTGCAGGGGATTCTCTGCCCCCACTCCCCTCCTGTTCCCTCTCCTGTTCCCTCTCCCCAGCCGCAGAAACCTGTCCCCACTGGCCCCCTGTTCCCTCTCCCCTCCCAGTCCCCTGTTCCCTCTCCCCTGTTCCCTCTCCCCAGCCGCAGAAACCTGTCCCCACTGGCCCCCTGTTCCCTCTCCCCTCCCGGCCCTCTGTTCCCTCTCCCCTCTCCCCTGTTCCCTCTCCCCAGCCACAGAAACCTGTCCCCAGTACTATGTCCCCTGCTCCCTCCAACACAGTTGGGGCCACACTAATGAAGCTTGTGGGGAAGGGGGTTGGAGGAGGGTTTTTTTGCATCTCACTTGTGTGGCCCCAACTGACTTTTCTGCGGGTCAGTGACCCCTGACTCAAAACAGGTTCCCTGCCCTTCTCAGAAATAAAGACAATGCAGAAACTTTTTGTGTTTGACATAGTATTTTATTTAAAAATGAACCCTGGCCAACAAACCCCCAATTGGGGCCAAACCCCCATCTGGCCACAACATCATTGCTCTCTCCTTTCCCCCAGACCCTACATCTGAAAATCAGTTGTACAACTATCAAAACAAATTATTTTCCTGATATGAAAGTGAAAATCTATAATTAATATTCTTTTAGAACGTGGTAACTTTTATCAATATGGGAAAGAGATCAAGAGACATTGGTAGAAAGTACCCAAGTGGGAGTAAGAAAAGAGCCATATACAAGGCAAAGGCAGTTGAAACACAGAAGCAAAAGGGTGCTTTAAACAAGTATTTCAGCAGACCTGTTTCTACTGTTGAGCCAGAAGAGCTCAGTGAAGATGCAGATATGGTTGAAAGTTCTTCAGTAGAACATACGACACAGAGAGAGAACAACAGCAGTGATGAAGAATTTGAAGAGCCAAATCAGTCTGAAGAAGACACTCAAGACAGTCAAGGTGAAGAGAAGACTACAAAAAGGGTTGTAACTGGTGCTGAAGGTACTGAGGGTCAAGAATGCTTTTCTGATAATAAAGATGCGAGTGGTTTAGATCCAGAGCAGAAAGGCAACTTCAACTCTGCTGACCAGATAGAAATATCTGATGATCCTGCAACTTGACCAGAATACATTAGCCAGCGTATCAGGGAGTATTTAGTAAAACAAAGGCTGCCTAAAATTATTGTAGAAGATTTCTCTAAAAATAAGATTGGGAAACACTTTTCAAAGTTTCACTGCAAAAGGAAACTTTCAAATGGTGAAATTGTAGCTCGTCCATGGGTGATATACTCAGTGTCAGCTGACAAGATCTTTTGTTATTACTATAAGATTTTTTGCTCTAATGTGACAAGTTCATTAGTATCTAATGGTTTTAATGACTGGTCTAATATTCATACAAGATTGGCTGAGCACGAAAACTCAAAAGGAGATTTACAAGCTATGCTTAGTTGCTGTGACCTTCAGCAAAGGTTATCTGCTGAAAAAACCATTGACTCAATACAACAAAAACTTATTGACCAAGAAGCAAAATGCTGGTATCAAGTTTTTGAGAGACTAGTCGCCGTTGTTCAGTTGCTAGCAGAATTAAATTTATCATTTCATGGGTCTGATGAATGGCTGGGAACATCATACAATGGAAATTTTCTTGGAGTTATTGAATTACTGGGAAAGTTTGACCCAGTGATGCAGGAATATTTATGAAGAATCAAGAAGACAGAAATACATGACCATTATTTAGGAAAAAATATTCAAAACAAACTTATTAGTATTGTAGGGAATTCTGTTAAACATGAAATAATAGCTCGAATTAAGGCTGCTAAGTATTTTGCTATTATACTGGACTGCACTTCTGACATTAGTCATCAAGAACAAATGTCACTGACAATTAGGTATGTGGCTGATGGTGTATCACCAAATATTCTGACAGGAGTATATGAACATTTCATTAAGTTTGTGGTAGTAGAAAGCAGCACAGGTGAATATTTGTACAATATCCTTTTAAGGGAACTCAGAGACCAGGGATTGGACATTGCAAATATCCATGGGCAGGGCTATGACAACGGTGCAAATATGAAGGGAAACATATCAGGTGTACAAGCACGACTTTTGAAAACAAACCCAAGAGCTTTTTTTACACCATGTGCGTGTCACAACTATAATCTCATTTTGGGAGACATGGCCAAAACATGTCCAGATGCGATGAGTTTCTTTGGAGCCTTGCAGCATATTTACATCCTTTTTTCTGCATCTACTAAAAGATGGACTATTTTTAGAAAACATGTTACTGGCCTTTCTGTAAAGCCTCTTTGCAAAACACGATGGGAATGTAGAATGCAAAGCGTCGAAGCTCTGCGGTACCAAGCAGGGTAGTTTTATGATGCACTTGTAGAGGTAGCAGAAACAATTGATGCTGCTCAAGCAAAAAGTGAAGCTGAATCTCTGGCTATTCAAATGAAGGATTATAAGTTTTTGGTTTCACCAGTTTTCTGGCATGATTTACTTTTTCAAGTGAATTTTATGAGCAAAGAGCTACAGAGTGATACAATGGATATTTCTGCAGGAATTTCTTCATTTGAAAAGCTTTGTAACTGGTTAAAAATATACAGAGAAAAGGGTTTTCAAGAAGTGTTAATTGGTGCCAATGAACTTGCCAAAGATCTAGATGTGACTCCAGTATTCCAGACTAAACGCTTGTGCAAACAAAAAAAAACCAATTTGAGTACGAGTCTGCAGACGAGCCTTTTTCTGATCCAAAAGAAGCTTACAGAGTGCAATGCTTCAATCAAGTGTTAGACAAAGCTTTACAGTCACTTGAACCAAGGTTTGAACAGTTAAAAAAGTATGAGAGTTTATTTGGATTTTTATGGAAATTCAAAAATCTTCCCAAGGACACCATATGAAAATCTGCTGCAGATCTGGAACTCGAATTGACAGATGTGAAACTAGTGCAGGAAAGCGAACAAGTTTCAAATGTAAAATCAGTTGACATAAATGGCTACATGTTTTGTGAAGAACTGGAAGTGTTAAAGCCAATTCTTCCGTCTGATTGTAGAAACCCCCTAAAAATGCTTCAATTTCTTGCATATAATAACCGATCAACAGCATTCCCAAATTTATTTATAGCAATTCGAATCTTACTGACTATTCCAGTAACTGTAGCCTCAGGAGAGAGAAGCTTCTCGAAGCTAACTCTATTTAAAACATATCTGCGATCAACAATGCAGGAAGACCGATTAAACAGTTTGGCAATCATGTCAATTGAATGTGAAGTAATGAAGAGCTTAGAGTTAGGTAATATACTGAAAGATTTTGCTGAACAAAAAGCAAGGAAGATAAAGTTTTAAAAACATATGGGTGAGGTGTACAATAAAGTCCCTCTTAACCAACTTGATATTTATAATATATGACGCAATGTACTGAAATTGTGTGGTGTGGGGTTTTTTCTTTTTTTTTGCTCAACACAAAATCCTGGGTGCTGGGGCCCCGTCAAAACTGTTTGAATTGGGCCCCTCACTTCCTAAAGCCGGCCCTGGAGGCTGTAGTATGCAAAGGGGGGATTTTGACCAATCACCTCCCCTGAGCTAAAATCCCAGCTCTCACTGGAGGAGACAGCCCAGCAGGGACTGAAAACCTCCCTGCCCTGACCTCCATGGGACAAGGAGAAGCTCCAGGAGATGGTTCCCCTGGGATCACGTCTCACATGGATCCAGACTGGGGGGTCCCAGATCCAGCCTACAGCCAGGAATGCTGGTTCCTTGAAACTCCCACCTAGAAACACTTGACTGAGGGGTGACAAAGAAGCTGGGGAGAGAGGAATTGCAGTTTTTTGGGTGCGAGAGTATAGCTTCTCAGTTCTTGAGCTAAGTTCAAGAGCAGCAAAGGGAGAGGTGGAGAAGTGGCTGCCAGACACTCTGTATGGCCTGAGGATCTAGACAAAGAGCTGTCCTCGTGTTTCTTGCTTAAAGCGTTGCTTCTCAGCCGTTTGGCTAAGATCGAGTGCTTCCTACCTCTCAGAGAGGATGAAAAGCAGTGAGAGGCAGCCCATGGCTGCAGGAACCACTTGTACCTGTTTTTTCAGGGTTAAAATAAAATCTCCACCAGGAGCTTTGTTGCTCTTCCTGCACATTGCATTGTCGAGGAATTGAACCCAGGTCAACTGCTTGGAAAGCAGTTATGCTCATCACTATTCCACCAGTGACTGCATTTATAAAGTCTGGGAAAATTAGTGAGGGAAGCCCATGTCTGCCATGAGGTGAGCTGGAGGAGAAAAGGTGCCCGTGTGGTTTGGCTAAAGGACAACTTGGCCATTTGGACAAGATCAGGAGCGGCAAGGTGGGGGTAGTGGTTGCCCTCCGGTCTCTGTAGTATGAGAGCTGGGCGGGAGAGGAGTCCCAGACCTTTTTGCGTGGGAGAGTATAGCTTCTCGGCCTTTGGGCTAAGCTCAAGAGCAGCAAAGGGAAAGGTGGGGAAGTGACTTCCGGATACTCTGTGTGGCCCGGGGATCCGGACCAAGAGCTGTCCTCTTGTTTTTTGCCTTAAAGCGTTGTTTCTTGGCCGTTTGGCTAAGATGGAGTGCTTCCTGCCTCTCGGAGAGCCATGTCACAGGCATAAGCCCCCAGAGACTCCTTTAGGGACACATCACAGGACCAAGCAAGGTGTAGCAAACACCGGGCACTGTCGTTGTCTGGCTCAGAGATAAAGACCCTCTTGGAGCTGTGGTCCGAGGAGGAGTCTCTGCAGGCCCTGCAGTCCAGGCACAGGAATGCAGATATTTATGGCCGAATGGCTGATGACCTTGCAAAGAAATGCCCCCGCATCCTAGACCAAGTCAGAGCCAAGGTCAAGGAATTGCGGCAGGAGTATGTGAGGGCCCGTGAGTGCAGCTCCCACTCTGAGGAAGCACCGCAGTACTGTGCATACTATGAGGAACTGGACAGAATCCTGGGGGGTAGGGAACCCCTGTATCCAGGGATAGTTGTGGAGTCTGGGATGGAGACACCTGAGCAGCAGCAGCTGCAGCTTCAGGACAACAACCCTGATGACCAGCAGCTCCAGGACAAGTAGGAGGGTTCCAGGAGCATCGTGACCCTCACCCTGGAGCCAGTCCCCCAGACGCAGGACGTTGTATGAGGAATAAGGGTTATTTTGGAAGAAGGGTTTTCTCCTGAAATAACCGCATCTAAACAGCGATTTTTATTTTGAAATAAAGTATTTCAAAATAGCGCCTGTCCACGAATATGGAAATGAAGCATGGGATATTAAAATTCTGGCTTCATTTACAATTTCAAATGTCTGCATTTGCATCCCTCTCGAGAGAGAGGGTGCAAGTGCAGACATACCCACACAGGGCAGGGGAGGCGGGAGCACAGGGGATGAAGCACTATTGTGACACGTCATCCTGGTCACAGCCTGGGGGGGGCACCTTGCATGTCCAACCCCAGAGAGGGCAATCCCCCCTCTCCCCCCGCCATGTGTGAGAGGCACCACCTGCTCCTGCAGTCAGTATAGCCAGGTGCTTTTTTCCCGATACTGGATGCAAACATGTGATTTCTATGGGGGTGTAGTTCAGTGGTAGAATGTTTAATTGCAGATCAAGTGGTCTTTGATTCAACTCCCAGTGCCCCCTTAAAAAGTTGATCATCTTAAATGAAACAATTGCATCTCCAGGTGTGTCACATTTTGGATTTCTGTTGTACAGGGATTCTTAAAATGACTACAGACCCATAATGCTTTCCTGTGCCAATGCACATAAACCAGACAAACCTGTTTCTAAGCTGAAACTAGTTCAAACACGTATGTCTGGTTTCTATTCCCATCAATTCAACGAAGGTATGATCTGGATGCCCACTGGCACGTCCTTGGTCTCCATGGGCTGTGCCATGTAGAAGAACAAGAACCACGTCCAGCTGGATAGGAATGGCCACAATCGATCTTATGGAGTTCGATTTAGCAAGTCCAACTAAGACTCATTCAGTCAAAACCAGAAGGTACCCCCACCAGCTTCCAGTACTTCTGCTCTTTGCTCCCTTTGGCTTCCCACTGTGGGGACACCACCACACTAGACCAAAGAAAGCCGACTCCAACTACATATGGAGAGATGGTGGGAAGAGCAGACACATTGGCCAGGCACCACTGGAGACTGCCTCCTTCAGCTCCCCCCCCTACCTGGCAAGTGCCTGGGCCAGCTTAGCCATGGGGCCTTTCTCTCAGCTGCTGCACGTGTTGCCATTTCCCGTCCCAAGGGAGGGGAGAGGAGTGTCACTCTCCATGGCTGCAGGAGCTGCACTCTCAGGATCTCTGGGCACTGACACCCCTCAGGGAATCACAAGGGTGTGTGGTGCTGGCTCTCCTGTCCCAGCCATTGCAGTCAGAGCCCTGCCTTGCCAGTGTCAGTCACAGCAGCCTCCTCAGCCACTCCATGCTTGTGGTTTCCCTCTTCCCACTGCTCCTTTCCAATCAGCCTTTTGAACAAGCAGTTCCATGGGTGGCCAGGGGAGGCCTCTTCTGTGTCCCACAAGGGGATAGGAAAATGTGAGCAAAAGCCACCACTGGGAGTTGAACCCAGGATTTCCTACTTACAAAGCAGGTGTTTTAGCCAACTAATCCATGGTGCCTTCCTTGACAGCAAACTTGAAACTGTTCTACTTTATGGTTCCAGACAACACCTTTGAATTCCAAAGTGCAGCCATTCCCCATTTCCCTCCAGCCCTGGCAGGGTCTCAAGGCCTGTGCGGCCCAAGAAATGTGATTCGCAGCTAGTACCCATAATCTTTTTGTGAATTGCAGTGCAGGGCTCTGAAGACATGGACCCAAGGCAGCCACCTTGCGTTAAGACCAGGCTGCAGGGAAAAATAATCTCTCCTTTGACCTAGAGTTGAACCAGTGACCTAAGGATCACTTTCCAAGCACACACTACAGGTCTCCTTTCTGCCAGCTGAGCTATCAAAGGGTGCATGAGAATAGCTGTTGTGTCCAGGTTGGCCCTTCTACACGTGTCAGGGCACATGCTCCCCCAAGTGGATGGCATTGCAGGTGACAGGTAGAAGAACCCAGGAGCACAGGGGTTGTCACAGGTGTTTCACAGGTAGAAGGACCCCTGAGAGAAACCTGAGCTAGATCCATCCATGTCACAGCAAAAGAAAAATAGTTGGGTTCTTCTCATGTGTCTTCTTTGTTGCAGAGTCTCTAGGGCTACGTCTACACTGCTGGCTTCTTGCGCAAGAACTGTTTTGCGCAAGAGTTCTCGTGCAAAAGGTCTTCCACAAGAACTCATCGACACTGCCATGTGCTTTTGCACAAGAGATGTGCTTTTGCGCAAGAGCGTCCATGGCAGTGTGGATGTTCTCTTGTGCAAGAAAGCTCTGATGGCCATTTTAGCCATAGGGGTTTCTTGCGCAAGAAATTCATGTTGCCTGTCTACACTGCCTTCTTGTGGAAGAGCTTGTGCACAAGAGGGCTTATTCCTTGTGGGGAGAGGAATAACTCTTCCGGAAGAAGCCCTGTTTTCCGACACTCTACTATAAATTTACTTGTGCAAGAACGCGCATGCAGTGTAAACACCCGGCAAGTTATTGTGCAAGAATAACTATTCTTGCACAAAAATCCTACAGTGTAGATGCAGCCTAGGAGTGCAGGAGGGGCAGATCCATAAAACAAACAAACTACTTGAGTGAATCTTGGTCTAGCCTCTTACTTGTGCTGCTTGCTCTCCCAGACAGTTCCTACACCCAAGGCAAAGGCAATAGCTCCACGACCAATGTATGTTAAGAACATAACATAAGAACATAGCAATGGCCATACTGGGTCAGACCAAAGGTCCATCTAGCCCAGTAGCCTGTCTGCTGACAGTGGCCAGCACCAGGTGCCCCAGAGAGGGTGGATCGAAGACAATTATCAAGCGATTTGTCTCCTGCCATCCTTCTCCAGCCTCTGACAAACAGAGGCCAGGGACACCATGGCTGTGTCTACATTGGCATGATCTTGCACCAAAGCGGCCGCTTTTCAGCAAAAACATGCTGCCTGTCTACACTGGCAGGTCTACACTGTTCTAATGTGTGAAATCAGTGCTTCTTGCGCAAGAACTCTGATGCTCCCGCTCAGGAATAAGCCCTCTTGCGCAACTGTTCTTGCGCAAGAGGCCAATGTAGACAGGCAACATGAATTTCTTGCGCAAGAAAGCCTGATGGCTAAAATGGCCATCGGAGCTTTCTTGCGCAAGAGAGCGTCTACACTGGCACGGATGCTCTTGCGCAAAAGCACATCTCTTGTGCAAAGGCACATGCCAGTGTAGAAGCTCTCTTCTGGAAGAATTTTTGCACAAGAACTCTTCCGCAAAAGAGTTCTTGCGCAAAATCATGCCAATGTAGACGTAGCCCATTTCTATCCCCTGGCTAATAGCCTTTTATGGACCTAACCTCCATGAAATTATCTAGCTTCTCTTTAAACTCTGTTATAGTCCTAGCCTTCACAGCCTCCTCTGGCAAGGAGTTCCACAGGTTGAGTCAATTTACCTCAGCCTAGAGCCACCACAGGGAGTAGAACAGGTTTCTCAGAAGCAGGGAACACACATTCTCTGAGGCCTGGTCCTGAGACTCCATCCCTTTAATGCGAGTCAGCAAAAGGCAGTTCCTGGGACCAGACATGAGGGCATCAGGGGAAGCAGGGAGAAACACAACCTCAGCCCTCCTGCATCTCTAGCCAGGCTGGTAGGTTCCATGGCCCTAGCACATCTCAGCCTCTGGCTGAGCCAACCAGAGAAGACATGAAGCACCAGTGGGCATTACACACCCAGGAGGAGGCACAAAATTCTCTTTTCACCAGTCTGAGGGGAAGGAAGCCAAATTGCATGAAGTGGGAGAGTTATGCAGCAACCAGCCCAGGGAGGTCCCACTGAGATTTGAACTCAGATTACGGGATTCAGAGCCTTGAGTGCTGCCCCTTACACCATGGGACCCACAGCTGGGCCATGGGGGGGGGGGCACCTGTGATTATCAGCTCTCAGGCTGGCCTCTGCTCTCCTGGCTTCCCACTATTTGCCCTATCTCAGCTGCTTATTTGTTTGTTGTTTTTTATTTAAATACCAGCTCTAGCAGAAAGACATGTGACACTCTTCCCTCCTCCATCACGGCATGCACAGGTCACCGCCCCCAACCATATTCTGAAATGGCCCCCTGTTTTTACCCTGGCCCCATGGGGCTGACAGGAAAGAGGCCCAGGGCCAGGCTGGAGCCAGGGGAAAGCAGGAGGCAGGAAGAGCCCTAGGCTGGAGCCCAGCTCCCCTTTATTCCCCTGGGTACCTTGAGCAGGGCGGTTGGTGCTGACAGCTCCAAGGGAAGCCTCAAAAGCCACAGAGCAACCAAGGCAGGGCAAGAGGGGGGCAGAGCCAGGCCTACATGTGGCTGCAGAGCCACAGAAACCCCCGGCCGGGCTGCTCCCGGCCCTCTGGCTGCCAAACACTGAGCGAAGGCCCCACCCACCAGCACGTGGGCGGCTGCTGACGCTCTGACGAGTGTGAGAAGGTAGCAGGAAAGCAGGGCCAGGCCCCTGTCAGGCTCCCCTACTGCTCCCACTCCAGCGGCTCAGGGGGGCAGGAGATGTTGCCCCAAGAGGCTTCTCCCCCACAAGTGAGAAGCAGAGAAACACCCAGGGCCCAGACATGCTATTAAATAAGCCCCCTCAAGCCCAGGGGCCCATCTGGGAGAGAGAGACTGCCCCACCCACTGGCCTGGCCTCCCCCTTCTCTCTCTAGCAAGGCCAAAATAGCAAAGCTCCAGGGGGAGCAGCCAAAGATCCCCCCTGAGCAGGAACTCCTTCCCCTGGCCCAGCTGACGCCAGACCAATGGTCAGAGGTGTTACCCGCACAATTTTTTCTATCCCTTCCACACTGCAAGGACACCCACCCTTACCCAATTCCTAGGACTCAGGGCGGAACTTCCTGTGGGTTTGCAGGATCTTTTGCCACTGAAAGGGCCTTACACGGTAATATTCTTATTCTCTATTTATTAACAACTAGACAATTAGCCCGTCATAAGACGAGATTTTCAGGTCTTCTCTCCTGAGCGCTCTCTCTCTCTCTCTCTCTCTCTCTCTCTCGCTGTCTCTCCTCCTACTGCCTACCTCCCTCTCTCTCAGCTCTCCTCCACCTCCTGCCTCTCTCTCCATCTCTTTCTTTCTCTTCTCCCCCTCCTGCCTCTCACTCTCCCTTTCTCTTCTCCTCCTCCTCCTCCTGCCTCTCTCTCCCCTCCATCTCTCCCCCCACCCTTCCGCTTCCTCTTCCCTCCCACCGTGGCGATTGGCTGAGTGCTGCCTGCTCAGCCAGGCTGCCACGAGAGAGGGGGGCGGGGCGGTGATGTACATGGCCGGGGGCCATGTACGTCACTGCCCTCCCTTCCCCTCCCACCGCGGGGGAGCCCAAATGGCCCCTTGCGCTGATGGCTCCCCCGGTGGCCCGGCTGAGGGGTGCAGCACTCAGCTGAGTGCCACAGCGGGAGGGGAAGGGGGGTGGTGAAATACATGGCCCCACCCCCTGGACATGTACATCACCGCCCTGCCCCCTTCCCCTATCTTCGTGGCGGCTCGGCTGAGTGTTGCGTGCTCAGCCGGGCCACCGCGAGGGAGGAGGGACAGGGCAGTGATGTACATGGCCAGGGGCCGGGGCTGTCTATGTCACCGCCCCCCCCCTTCCACTCTCCCGTGGTGGCCCGGCTGAGGGGTGCACCACTCAGCGCCACGGCGGGAGGAGGAAGGGGGGACGGTGATGTACACGGCCCTGCCCCCTGGCCATGTACATCAGCGCCCGGCCCCCCTTCTCGTCCCACTGGGGCTCAGCTGAGCGACGCAGCGCCAGCGCCACTCAGCTGGGCCGCAGCGGGGTAGCAAGCAGTGGTAAGCGGCCTTTTGGCTTGCCGCCCGGGGCCCAGCTCAGCAGCGCTCCCGCCAGGGCTAGGGTTGCCAGGTGTCCGGTTTTCTACCGGACAGTCCAGTATTTGCACCGTCTGTCCGGTAGAAAAATTCAGAAAATACGGGACATGTGCAATGTCCGGTATTTTGTGCATTTCCGGCTAGGTGCCGGAGAGAAGCCTGGCGGGGCCGGGGGAGCGACTGGGAGGCAGAGCGCGATTGGCTTTGGGAGCCCTGTGGTCGCGCGCAAAGCCGGTTGGGGCGGGGGCCGGGACTCCCAGCCACGCCCCGGCCCGGCTTTTGCATGGGACCGGAGGCTCCCAGTGCCAATCGTGGCCCATCTCCCATCTGGGAGCCTCTGGTTGCGAGCAGAAGCCAGGAGGAGGGAGTGGCTCCCAGCCCCGCCCCCGCCAGGCTTCTGCTGGCAAGTAAAGGGAGTGCCTGCCGGGGGCGCGGCCGGAAGGACTCCAGCTGCGGCCAGTGGCTGCACGCCCCCCCCTCGCCAGGTCTGCTTCCCGCACCCCTTCCTCTGTCCCCCCCTCCTCCCGTCCAGCCCCATGGCCCCCGATCCCCAGCTCTGCTTCCTGCCCCTCTTCCTGCCGGCCAGCCCCACGGCCCCTGGACACCCCGCCAGCGCTGCTTCCCGCCCCCTTCCTCCGGGCCCCCATCCTCTCCTCCAGCCCCACAGCCCCGATACCCCCGCAGCTCTGCTTCCCGCCCCCCTTCCGGCCAGCCCCGCCCCCTTCCCCTCCTCTCCCTCCGTGGCACACTCAGCTGGGAGCATATGACTCCAGCCTACCAGTATGGCTACAGGCCTTCCGATACGGCTACAGAGAAAGCATATTGTTATATAGGAGCTTTCCAGTCAAAAGACAGCAGGGCCCAGACAAAGCATAGCCAACGCAACTGTGAAGGGACATGACCTGTCTATCTTCTGACCCAAAATCAGATGCCTTATCCTTTAAGCCACACAGTCTGGGCTGTTTTAGTAGTGGACTTCTTGAAAAGTGTAAGTAAGGAAAAGTTTAGCTAATCCATCAGGTTTTATTATTTTCCTTGTTTGGGGATTTAGAAATCATGTCTGAGCTGGTGAATTACTTTTATTTTTTGTGACTAAGCATTTTTCCTGAGTCTATGTCACTTCATGACTATCTAAAACCTAGTAATACAGTAGGAAAATGAGGGTAATAATCATTGAATGAGGATTCCACAACCACAACTATGGGTAAATAGTATTTTTTGCCACATGAAATGCTGTTAACTAAGTTACCTTCACCCCTCTTGAGATCTGATTCTTATCTGGTGACAGTGGGTGCCATTAGCATAGGATCCCCTTCTCACAGCCTAGTGTGACACTATTTAAATGTCATTTAGATGGAATGTGAGCATGTGACTCCAGGCTTTACACCTAATGGCTGCTGCTCTTCAGTCTGGCTGCAGAAGAAGGCTTTAGTTTAGGCCTACCAAATAGCTATAGGCCTTCCAATAGGGCTACAGAAAAACCATATTGTTACAGAGGACCTTTCTAAGCCAAAGATAGCAGGACACTCAAGCATCATATCTGAGCTGGTGAATTATTTTTTGTTACTAAGCATTTTTCCTGAGTCTATGTCACTTCATGGCTATCTAATACCTAGTAATTTACTATTCTTGCAACAGTAGTTTTGTTTTGATAATAAAAGTACTTTCCAATCTCTTTTGATTAACCGGTATTGATTTATTGTTGTATCCTTAAGCTTATGTGCCTAGTTATGCAGGCATTGTCCATTGCTCTTTGTGGATTCCTTCTGCTTGTTTTCCCAACTCTGAACCAAAAAGGAGGTTGGGGAAGGGGGGAAAGTTTTGCTTTAGGGCTACACTGCTTTTTTTGTTTCAGAAGAGGTATGCAAATAGTGCTCTGCATTTACATACTTCCTCCCTGTTTGTTTGTTTTTTCCTGAAACAGGCTTTTCTTGTATTTGGCCCTGTCTACACTTTCAAAAGACCCTGTAAACTTCATTTTATGGTCATGGGGAAGGGGCTGGCTGTGAATGATAAGGACCCATGAAGCCCCCACCTGCCCATCTGAGGGTGACATCTGAGGTGGCCATCCTAAATACAGCCTGTCTGTGATCTAACCTAATGTTAGTATCTGCCCAGCTGTTCTGATCAGAATATCCTGTGTGTGTCTGCACAACCTTTGAGTTCCAGCCCTGGATTTGTCTGATGAGGTGATATTAAGTGAAGGGGGAATTTTCACTGTTCTCCTCATCTGGGCTGGAATCTCAGCTCCTACAGGGCTCACTGCAAAGGGAAAGCCCAGCAGGGACTGAAAACTACTGCTCTAGGTGATGCTTGAATTCATAACCTCAGTATGTCTCCCATTGATACTGCCTTATAAGTACTGTGTGCTGACCCATTACACCACTGGCACACTTATTTGGAAGTTTTAGCCAAAGTACTTAGATTGAAAAAGCCAAGAGCCACAAAGTGGAATTGAGCTAGAGGGGCAAGAAGGCAAAAGTATCAATTGCCAAGGATTTGCCACAAACCAACATTTCACCAGCAGGTCCCACTGAGTTCTGAACTCATATTGCAGGATTCAAAGTCCTGAGTGCAGCCCATTATATCAAGGCTTTCTCTGGGCACCTCTGACTCAGCTGGCAGAGATAAATAAGCTATTTCTAAATAGATTTGAAATAAGATACACAATTTGCGTAGCACAAATTGCATATCTTATTTCAACTTTAGGGTGCAGCGTAAACACACCCTCAGGGTACATCTAACACTGCATGGAAGGTCGAACTAAGATATGCAATTTGAGCTACACAAATTGTGATTTTGACCTTATTTTGTAATAACTTTGGCATCTACACAGCGCCAAATTTCAAAATAACCTGCTATTCCAAAATGTCCCTTACTTCTCATGGAATGGGATTTACAGGGATGTGGAAATGGTGAGCCCATTAGATTTCAAATTAAGAGACTTGCTGTTAAGACGCAGGATAGCTATTTCAGGTACCTCCATACCCCGAAATAGCACTGCAGTGTCGATGTAGCCTTACAGGCCTGCAGGGGAGTGCTGGGTTGATGCTGAACTTTCAGCCTTCTGCTCTTGGGAGTCTCTGTTGAGGTGAGAAGGGCGTGGGAGGCACCAGCCCTCTAATAATGTGCCCTAAGGCAGTGTTTGCAGGGCCCAGGAAACCCAGGTTGAGTAGAGACAGGTGCAGTGCCCTTCCCAGGCAGTAGGCCAGGGTGTAGGCCACAGACTCTGTACCTCCAGCCTCCTGCCTCTACCTCCTCCCTGCCCTCCTCACAGCCCCCCACCAGCCCTCATCCCCAGCAGGAACAGGCTTGCTAGGGCATGGAGGGGCCAGGAAGTTCCTTCTGGGTAGTCTCAGCCCTCAGCACAAATTCAGCTGCTGGCTCACAGCTCTACTGCCCTTCCCCAAACCTGCCTCCTTCTGCCCCCCCCGAAACCTGCCCTTCTCTCTGGCATCTCCTCGTGGACGTCCCGGCTCCAGCTGCCGGCTCCAGCTCCACAGAGCTACAACAGAGACCTTAGTCCGTTCCCAGCCCTCCCCAGAGTCCCTTCGCTCCATGACTGGGGGCAACACCACATCCTGCCTGTCCCACAGGCCCTTCCACTGGTCATCATCTTCCACCCAGGCCTGTCTCTGCTCCTCACACACTGGCTTTGGCTACATCTGGCTGGTTTTTTCTGCACCACAACACTGAGGTATGCCCACCCCCATCACAGCTCTCAGCTTAACTCCTCCTGGGTCTCTGCCCCTCACCTTGGGTCATGCCAGTGTTGCTGCCATGAGAAATGGGCCCTCGTCTGGCTCTTGTCTGCTCAGGGTGTTTTGGGGGGAAGGTAACTTACATTTCTTACAGGTCCTGTCCTATCACAGCTAACCCCTGGGGGGAGAGGGAGGGCTAAGGCTGGGGGTGAGAGGGCTGAGATACAACAGGACCTTAAAGAAAGTTAGGTGCGGGGTGGAGTGCAAAGGCCTCAGAGCAAAGGATTCTGGGGATGGGGTGAGGGTGCAGGACTTAGATCAGGGGGTTGGAGATGTGGGGGTGCAGGAAGCAGGGCTGGGATGTATGAGGGGATAAAGGCAATTGGTCAGAATTCAATTCCCTCCCAACCCAGGCTCTGGCCCAGCTCTTCCCTTTCTTCTACCCCAGCAATTGTCATGCTGCAAAGCAGGGAGAGGAGATGTAGGAAAAAGTAACATGTGGAGCTCTGTGGCACAATGTAAAGAGTGTTAGACTTCTAAGTGGTGGTGGTGCACTGTGTGAGCCATGCCAGTCATTCAAAGATTGGGGGGTTCAAACCCCACCAAACTCACTTCAGCTGCCTACTCCTGCAGTAGCTTTTACAGAACGGCAACTCCTTGTATGTGGCCCAATGGGACCAAGAAAAGGGTCGAAAGACAGGGCCGAACACCAGGAGCTACGAGTCTCCGCACGACAGGCAGGTCTGCTTGCACTTGCCTGCTCCTACACACACAGGCAAGTGCAAATGGGGGTGGAGCAAACAAAAAGTCCAGCTGCCTCCTGGGGCTGCCCCTTTCCAGAAGTGCTATGGGGGAAAATGTTGCTGCCCCTTTGCCACCTCTGCCTCTCACTGACATTCATGGATGCTCTTTTCTGCTGCCCTGTCTCTGTTCTCTGCCTTGCCCCTTTCCCCTCTGCTTCCCCAGAGGGAGCCAATTCTGACTCTGTTTTTCCAATTCAGCCCAGTTTGCTTCCTCCAGCCAGACAATGACAAAGGTGAGCGGTGGCACGAAGAAGCCCACCCCATCGCACTTTGCTACAGCTCACTTTTCTCACCCTCTGCCCAGGGCTCACTGGTTGGGCTGGATTGGGTCCCTCCTTTCATCCCTCGCTGAGAGTTCAGAATCTCTACTTGAAATGGGGACACAAAGAAAACTATTTTACAAAAAGTGAAAAGTTTTTACTTTGTAACAAGGATGAAGAAAAGCTCCTTTGCCTTTTATTTCCAAAATCAGTCATACCCTCACTTTGGGCATTTAAGGACAAGGAAGCCAAGCACTTGGACTTCCAATATTTCAGCAGCAGGTTATACTGAGATTTGAACTCAGATTACAGGCTTCAGAGCCCTGAGTGCTGCCCCTGACACCATCACACCTCTTAAGACATGAAGTTCTCAGCTGGTACTCTGCTCTCATTGCTTCCCTTCAGCAACTTCACCTCTCTGAACCTTCCCTCTTCTCCCATCAGCCTTTTCCTGAACCAGCAGTTCCATGGGTGGCCAGGGGAGGCCTCTTCTGAGTCCCACAAGGGGATAGGAAAATGTGAGCAAAGGTTGCAACAAGGCACCACTGGGAGTTGAACCCAGGATCTCCTGCTTATAAAACAAGTGCTTTAGCCAGCTGACCCATGGTGGCCTCCTTGAGGCCCTTTGTTGATTATCTGGCTTGTAAGTCCCTTAGTCTCAGGGTCTGGGTTGGAGTCCCCAGGTGGGTGCCCGGCCTCCTTTGGTTTGGTCCCTTCCTGAGGGCACAGAATTAACAAGTGAGAAGCAAGGGCAGGAGGCAGCTAAAGCCAAGAGCCTGTTCCACTGTATCAGCCTCCTCCCAGGAGCTATGAAACCCTCTCTCAGTTCCTACCCAGAAATACTCTTGGCTCCATGGTTCCTGTCCTGCGCGAGGGCCTCTCGGTGCAGCCTTTGAACTCCCCCCTGAAGGTGCTGACTGACCAGAGACAGAGAGATGCCAAACAGAGCTCTCCAGGGCCTGCAGGGACCCTGTTCTCATGCACTCTGGATGCAGACAGGACCCTGTGAGAGGAAAAAGCCTTTGGGAAAGATCCTCCTGCTCTGTGTGGGGCACAGAGCTCAGTGCTCTGCCTTGTGGCTGCAATTACGTCTTCTTTGCCTTGTCTCCAGATTTCTCATGTTCCTCCATGTGGCACCTGTCAGAAGAAACAGCCAATGTCGTTTGCCGACATTTGTATGGCCAGGCCCAGGCAGCCAGGGCCGGACGGAGGCATGGGCGAGCCAGGCAGCTGCCCAGGTCGCCAACCGATGGGGGGGCACCTGATGGCAGCTGTAAGGGGCGTGCGGCGTCCCTTACAGCTGCCATCAGGCGCCGCGCGCTGGGCTCCTACAGCGCTGGCCCGCCCGCATCCCCACGGCGCCGGCCAGCAATGCCCTTCCCCCCATGGCCGCGGGGCCTTACATGGCCCGGTGCGCACGCCAGCAGCGACAGCCAGGCCGGACTGGGCTGAGCTTGCGCCGTGCGCCCTAGGGGTGGGCCCCGGGCTGCGCACCAGTGGCTGTAGCCGGGCTGCGCACGCGCCTTGCGCCCCGGGGGCGGGCCTGTGCTCCCTAGGGGGGGCAGGCCCACTCCCCATGGGTGGGCCCGCACGTGCGCTGTGCGCCCGGGGGCGGCGCCGCACGCCCGTGCCCGGGGCGCCAAAATACCTCGGGCCAGCCCTGCAGGCAGCTTCTCCACTTCCCCCAGAGACTGACCAGAGTGTGGGAGGAGCAACCACATTCAGCCCAGCACCACTTGGTGCCTCATCACTCACCTCCCCTGGGCCTGGCAGGTGCCTTGGCCATGAGCAAACAAGGGGGAAACTCAAACTCCTGCAGCCTGGGCCACAGAGCCAAGTACCCACAGCTGTGGCCAAAACACAGGCCTGGCTGTGAGCAGGCACCCCGTGATGACGTCACAGCCATTGATGGCCGTGCAGGCGGGGCGCCGATTGCGCCGCCCCGCCTAGGGTGCCAGCTGCTGCAGCTGGCCTCGGCCGCTCCTGGGAGAAGGTAAGAGCCTCCAAGAGGGCTGGGTCTAATTGAGCAGTGGAATTAGCTCAAGTGGTAGTGCACCTGCTTAATATGCAAGGAGCAATAGGATTGATACCCACATTCTCCAGAGAGGGGGGAGTCCCCATTTTTCTTTTCACAGGCCAAGCCACCCCGAGGGCCAAGTGTCTCCGGTGGCCCCTTCCTCTTCCTACTTGCTCTCCTCAAAAGCCAGCCATGGCTTATTTCCAAATCTGTAAACCTCATTGCACGAGAAATAACATCTCTTCCGAAATAGCTATTCCAAAATAGCCATAGTGTGAATGTTCTGCTGCTACTATTTTGAAATAGCGCCTGCCCAGGGCCATTGAAAGAAACTACTCCCCAGTGCTTCCTGGGGCTCCAAATTGAGGTAGTGCATTCACCTAAGGGGAGCCTTCCTTGGACTAATTTTGAGGCTTCCCTTTAGTGTGGATACACTGTTTCAAAACAAGCTATTTAATTTTTTTTCAAAATAGTGGTTTTTGAAGAAAGCATGCTTTGTAGATATACCCAGAGGCTACATCTAGACTACAGGCTTCTTTTGGAAGAAGCTTTTTTCAGAAGGGATCTTCAAAAAAAACTTCTTCCGGAAGAGAGTCCACACTGCAAAAGTACATCGAAAAAGCGATCTGCTTTTTCAAAAGAGAGAGTCCAGACTGAATGGAAGCTCTCTCCCATGTAAGCTGTGATTGTTATGGATGGAATGGCCACCAGGGCACCTGTGCTTTTCCCCCTTTCCTCTTCTTCTGAAAGAACTTTCTTCGCCAATCACACACACCTTTTTCCGGAAGAGCTCTTCCACAAAAAGGCTTCTTCCTCGTAGAATGAGGATTACCAATGCCAGAAAAACCCCTCTGTTCTTTCGATTTTCTTGCAGAAGAACGCAAAACTCTGTAATGTAGACATACCCTGAGAGCTTAGAGAAGGGGAGGGAGACAGGACCAGGGGGAGAAGGCTCCATGACTGTGTAAGAGGGAGGCTCTGCCCTGGCCAGTGGGGAATCGTTGCCTCTCTGAGGTGCCCAGGCTTGGTGTGTCATTTCCCCTGGTTACTGAGTGGGGGCTGGAGCCAGTTCTGTGTTGTCTCCTTCAACAACCAAAGTGAACCAATGGATCTTGTGCAGACCTGACTGTGATCTGGGCTAGTGCTGTGTGTGCCACAGAGCTTCCTGCATGTAAGAGGAGAAGGGCAGTGTGAGTCATCCAGCTCTGCCCCTTCTGAAAGGCTTGTGTAAATGACAGCTGCTGTCTTGGTGAGGTTGGATCCCCATAAGCCACTGTTGTGTCACAGGTGGTATAACATCACCCATTGACGGAGAAAAGAAGCTTGGTACTTTGCATAGGACTAGATGAGATTGTTTTTCCTGATGGAGAATTGAACCCAGGCTGCAGCAATGAGAGTACTGAATTCTAGCCCCTAGACCAGTGGTCACCAACCAGTAGATCATGATCTACTGGTAGATCTTGGAGCCTCTGACAGGTGATCCTGACGGGTTTGGCCAAGAGGCTATCAAGTGCCTACACTTCAGCTGCCCCTTACCCCCACTGCTGTGCATCTCTTGCCCTTTGCCTTGGAGCTGCCCCTCCCCCTGGGAGTCTCCTGCTTTCTGTGCAGGGCAGGGGAGGGAAAAGAGGGGTGCTGATGTCAAGGTGCCCCCTCTCCCATTCTGTATCCTTTCTCCACGGAGCAGAGAGGGGGCACAACAGGACTAGGGATGGAGTTTGCTGGCTGCTTTAGGGAGTGGTTCAGGGCCAGGGCACGGGTGAGCCTGCTTTAGCCCCACTGCACCACCATCCAGGAGCCACCAGCAGTGCCCAAATGGAGCCCATATCCCAAACTCCTACCCCAGTCATGAACCCCCTCCTGTACCCCAAGCCCTTATCCTAGCTCTGAGCACCCCTGCATCTAAACACCCCCCCAAAGCCTGCACCTAGAACCCCCTCCTACATCCAACTGCCTGCCCCAAGAGCAGCTCAGAGCCCCTCTCACACTCCAGATCCCTTAATCCAAGACCAGAGCCTGCGCCCCAACCCTCTGTCCCAGGCTGATGAAAGTGAGTGAGGATGGGCAAGAGAAGAAGGATGGAGGGAGCAGGGGTGGGGCCTTGGAGAAGGGGTAGGAAGGAAGCGGGGCAAGGGTATTTATATATGAGGTAGATCTTGGATTGCACTTAAATTCAAAAAGTGATCTTGTGCTTAAAAAGGTTGGAGACCACTGCACTAGACCACCAGGGAGGTGCAAAGTTTGCTTTTTTCTCAGCCTGAAGTCACCTGCCACGCACAATTCAACCAGCAAAGCTGGCTCCCAGAGCTCAGGGAGAATATGGGGGTCTCGTAGTTGAGCCGTGAGGTTCAGCATCAAACCAGCCCCCACCTGTGGGACATGTAATTGTACTGGAATCTGGTTACTCTTGTCCGTGGACAATAGGAAACAGTCTGGTGGGCCACACAGAGAACCCTTTTGGATGATATAAAGGTGACTGAGGACTCTGTCTTGCTGCCTACAGCAAATCCTCCAGGTACTGCATGGTACTGGGTGGAAGTAGTGTCACTTGTGCAGAGTAGTTGGCACATTAAACTGTGGTGCCAAATGAACACTTGGGAGAAAGAGGCTCCTTGTTACAAATTCAACACTTGGTACCACAGGGTTTGTAAGGCCTGTGCTTGGTTCTTTGATTTGAGGCAAAGGGCTTGTTCTCACTGCCCAGCTTCTCCAGGAATGAGATTGGCCTATTCCTGCCTTTACTCTCACTGTGGCATTAACACAATCCCCTTTGGTCTGAAAGCCGTAGCGGCGCCCAGCCCAGCAGGTTCTGCTCACAGCGGGTCACTCAGCCCAGCTGGCTTCTTAAGGTTCCAATTCACTTGAATTCATGGTCCCATGAATGGGGCTTCAAATCTGTGGCTCACCCAGATGCAGAAACCCAAACTCCAAAGCAGCAGGAGCTGCCCAGGGACCCTCCTTCGGCCCAGCAGGGACACGGGTTCAGCTGGATTGTCTCTCAAGGACACAGCAATCCAGACTCACCTTTGGTTTTTAAACAGACACTTGAAGGCAAAGGAGGGCTGGGGCCCAGAAGCTTCCTGCCCTGCCAGGTCTGGCTTTTTGAGAGGCCCACTAGGAAGAGGGAGGGGCCACTGGAGGGGCTTAGCCCCATGGCTGGCTCTGCCTATGAACAGCAGGAAGGAGACACCTCTGCCCCTGGGGAATGTGGGTCTGGCATATGTCCCAATGCTCCCTGTGCAGAGAGAAAAGGAAAGGGAGGGGCTCCCCTGGCAAAATGAAACCGGTTTGTGGCACGTTGCGTACAATGGGGAACAGGGGCGACCCGTGACTATAGGTGGACTCAGCCGCTGCCTAGGGTGCTGCCGCCTAGGGTGCTGCCACCTGGGGCGCCCAATGATGATGTCAGTCCATTGATGGCCCTGCAGGTGGGGGCGCCTATTGCGCATTCCACCTCAGGCGCCAGCTGCCGCAGCCGGCCTCGGGCCGCTCCTGGTTCTTGTACAAAAAGCCTGCTGTGTAGATGTAGCCTCAGTGTCGGTCTGAGCATCCGTCCTGCTCTGGGACGTGTCTCTGTGGCCAGAACCTGCCGAGGCGTCTCTAGCAGTGAGGCCCCTCCCTGGAAGCAGTGAGAGCTGAGTGAAGGGGGAGGCAGGAGCAGGGGGAGAAGGCTCCATGACTGTGTAAGAGGGAGGCTCTGCCCTGGCCAGTGGGGAATTGTTGACCTAGGTGACTGCCTAGTCTGCCTAGCCTCATGGGCCACCCCTGACAAGAACTGTTTTGCACAAGAGTTCTTGTGTAAGCAAGAGCACATCCACACCACCATGTGGTTTTGAACAAGAGATGTGGTTTTGCCCAAGAGCGTCCATGGCAGTGTAGCCACTCTCTTGTGCAAGAAAGCGCTGATGGCCATTTTAGCCATAGGGGTTTCTTGTGCCAGAAACCCCTGTTGCCCATCTACACTGCCCTCTTGTGGAAGAGTTCTTGTGCAAGAGGGCTTATTCCTCGTGGGGAGAGGAATAACTTTTGAGCAAGAAGCCCTCTGTTCTGCTGCTTTACTTTAAATTTACTTGCACAAGAACACGTGTGCAGTGTAGACGCTCTGCAAGTTATTGCACAAGAATGCTGCAAGAGGCAATGGCATTGATACCTACATTCGCCAGTGCCCCACTCCTCTTTTTTACAGCCAGGGGGCTAAGGGCCTCCAGTTGCCCCTCCACCTTCCTACTTACTTTCCCTAAAAGCCAGCCTTGCCGGGGCAGAAAGCTGCTGGTATTCAGCATCCCTTTGCCTGGCGCTGGCAGGAGCAGTGGAGACAGGCCCCGGGGGGCAGAGTTGCCACACTGAGAAAGTGCCACTAGGCATGTGAGAAGCAGCGAATCCCTCCACCTGATCTCCAGCCAGCTCCCTTGGGCTGAGGCATTGGCCGCTTCCTTGCTGACCTAATGTGACTGGTTAGCCACTCACCAAAACACAGGCCTCGCTGTGAACATAAGAATGGCCAGACTGGGTCAGACCAAAGGTCCATCCAGCCCAGTGTCCTGTCTGCTGACTGTGGCCAATGCCAGATGCCCCAGTGGGAGGGAACATAACAGGTAACCCTCACATGAGCCCTCCCCTGTCATCAACCTCCAGAGAAACAGAGGCTAGGGACACCATTCCTACCCATCGTGGCTAATAGCCATTCCGGATTCTAACCTCCATGAATCTATCTAGCACTTTTTTGAACCCTATTAAAGTCCTAATCTTCACAACATCCTCTGGCAAGGAGTTCCACAGGTTGTCTATGTGCTGAGTGAAGAAAAACTTCCTTTTGTTTGTTTTAAATAAGGATGCTAAATGTCTGTTAATGTCCTAGTCAAGTAGTCAATGGAATTTCCATCAACTACTCAGCAGGCACTTCCACACTTCAAACATTTCAAAGCAGGAATGCAGAATTCTGCATGCAGCCCTGGGCCAGCAGGGGAAGTCCAGCTGACTCTAGACTACACGTGGGCATGCCACCTTTGAAATGTACAAGAATCCCCCCGGCTTGTGGGTCACTCATTTATTCAGAGTGGAGTTAGCTCAAGTGGCGGAGGGCTTGTTTACCATGTGCGAAGCAGTGGGATTGACACCCAGTGATGAGGAATCTCTGTTTCGTCTTGTCACAGGCAGAGCCAGCCAGGGGGCTAAGGGCCTCCAGCAGCCCCTCCCTCTTCTTATTTGCTCTCCCTAAAAGCCAGCCCTGCTGGGGCAGAAAGCTGCTGGGACTCAGCCTTCCTTTGCCTGGCAGTGACAGGAGCGGTGGAGACAGGCCCCAGGGGGCAGAGTTGCTCAGGTGGGGAAGTGGCTGGCACATCTGTGAGAGGCAGCAGCTCCCCTTCACATGATCCCCAGCCAGCTCCAGGCGGGTGGGGCATTGGCGGCTCTCTTGCTGGCCTAACACAACAGCCCAGGCCTGTTGCCCCTCCCCACAAAGCTGATTGGCTGGCAGACAGTGACACATTCACTTGGCTCCCTGGCATGTACTGAGTGACTGAGCAGATCAGTGGGAGGGACCTGATGTCATCATAGCTATGGGCCAGGTCACCTGCATGGCTCCTGAACTCAGCTCAGGCTGGGGGCAGCCAGAGACCAGCAGGACCCGGTGACAGGAAAGGTGCAAGGACTTTCTTTTTCTCACCCCAGTTTTCATTTGCAAGCTCATCTCCCTGCGGTGCACAGGATTGTAGCTCCTGGTGGCCAGCCCTATGCTTCTTCCGTTGTGCTGGGCCCCCTTTGCCCACACACAAAGGTGGCTTCTTCTGTAAAAGTTGCTCTGGTAGGATTTGAGCCCACAACCTTTGCATGTTTGAGCTGACTCACAGTGAGTACCAGAGTTAAACGGTCCAACATGTTGTCTGTTATGCCACAGAGCTCCACATGTTAGTGAGCTGATATCTCCTCTCTCTGTTTTACAGCCCTGTGGTTGCTGGGGTAAAGGATAGGGAATGCAGGTCTATCCTTTTGGGATGCCCAGTATCTACGTCTACACTGCACGCTAAACTCAAAATAAAAGAAAGTGTTGTTTCAAGACATCCCTTAACCCTTGTGGAATGATGGTTTCTGGGATGATGAAATAGCACGCCCATTATTTTGAAAAATATTTCGAAATAATAGGTGGCTTGTGAAGATGCAGGGTAGCAAATTTGGAATACCTCTGGTATCCCAAAATAGCTTTGATGTGTAGATATACCCTCTGGCTATGTCTACACTGCAGGGTTTTTGCGCAAGAACTGTTTTGCAAGAGTTCTTGCGCAAAAGGTCTTCCACAAGAGCGCATCCACACTGCCATGTGCTTTTGCGCAAGAGATGTGCTTTTGCACAAGAGTGTCCATGGCAGTGTGGACGTTCTCTTGAGCAAGAAAGCTCTCATGGCCGTTTTAGCCATAGGGGTTTCTTGCACAAGAAATTCATGTTGCCTGTCTACAGTGCCCTCTTGCACAGGAGGGCTTATTCCTTGTGGGGAGAGGAATAACTCTTCTGGAAGAAGCCCTGTTTTCCGACACTGTACTGTAAATTTACTTGTGCAAGAATGTGCATGCAGTGTAGACGTTCTGCAAGTTTTTGCGCAAGAACAGGTGTTCTTGTGCAAAAAAGCCTGCAGTGTAGATGTAGCCTTTGATAGGTCCAGCAGGTAAAGGGAGAGGTTATTGGAAGAGCTGCCAGTGAAAACAAGGAACACCACCACCACCGGAAAACAATGTGGGTACCAACCCCACTTTCTCTTACATCTAAAGCAAGCACTCTGCCACTTGAACTATTTTCCCTACTACCACAGACAAATTCTGAGCCACCCATCTGATTGTACAGCCCACAGCATCCCTGCAGCTGCCTCTGGCCTTTCTCTGAAAGGGCCACTAGCCAATCACTTTGCTGGGGGCTGGCAGGCTCTGCTGTTCTGAGTTTTGGGGCTGAGCAGCTTGCAGGGAGCAGGCAGGAGTCCTGGTAGGAGGAGGGAGCAGCAGACACAGACCCTTTGCAGCCCCAGCCTGCTGGCCACCTCCTTCCCGCCCCTCTCTCAGCTCCCTCCTGCTCCTAGGGGCTGAAAGGGACTTGGGCCTTGGGCCCTGGGCCCAGCTGCCTTCCCAATGGTAGGAGAAGATGCTCATGTCTTGCCTCCATTAACACCAATCCACTGAGCTAATGAAACAAATTCTTGCTGCCTGTGGTCTCCAGCTGAGACAAGTGAATGAGTTTCTCCATCCTCCGACCTTGCCTGAGCTGGCTGCTGAGTTTCCTCTCCTGCTTAGTTGACTGGCCCCAGGTAGTCACATGAGACTATCCAAATATGCCCCCATCAACCCATAGCCCTGAGCCACAGCCCTTCTGCCCATATCTAGGGCCAGCACTGGGTGGGCTTTTACCAAAGAAGAAGCAACTCTGAGACAGTTGAACATGATTTGTCAGTGCCAAGCTGTGGCTAAAATGGGGGAATCAAACAGCTGAGCATCTCTGGAGTATCAGAAAGTTCCTTGCCATATGCCAAAGCCCAGGATTGAACTAGGGACCTTTAGGTCTTGAGTCTAGCACACTCCTAATTGAGCTACTTTGGCTGTTGCAATAAGGCCTGTCTGGCCTGTAATTCTCTGTCTGGGATGTTTGGCAGCCGTGCTGCACAAAATGAACGTTGCCATGCACCGCCAGGAAGGCAAGACTGGCCTTTCCACAGCATCCCTCCCTCACAGCCCAGAGCCAAGGTTCCCTCTAAGCCAGGCCTGGGCAATATAGGGCCAGCAGGCTGGATCCAGCCCACCCAGCCACTCCCTGCCCTACCCCACCCCACCCACACATCCCACTGAGAAAAGGGGCTGCTGGGCCCTTTGTGTTTCACAGCAGTGGGGAAGAAGTTGCATGCCCCTTGGAGCTGCTTACTTGAAGCCCTTCCCCCTCCACTCAGGCTCTTATTCCCTCATGTGCATGATCCCACACAGCCAGTGGAGGGAAGGAGCTGCCTGAGAAATATGCTTGGCTGTTGGCTAGGAGTCAGACAGGTGAGTCTCCTAGCCAGAGACTGCCTCTGGCACCCCAGACCCTCTACCTCCCCCTCCCCGTGATGGGAGGGTAAAGAGCTGGCAGATTTCATGAATATAGGTCAGGTTGTTCTCCCTGACTGGGAATCAAACCCACATCTCTGCATTGAAAGCACTGAATCCAAGCCACTAGACAACCAGGGAAACAAGAAACAGTAGTATTCAGGGGGCAGCTACTGGGCCCCTGAAGCAGGTGACCGGCAGCAGTGGTGTGTGCAAGGCACATGCTCCAGGCCTCCTAGAAATATTGAGCCTCCCTCTGCGGCTTGGGCTGGGCTGGAGAACCTGCCCCCTGCAGGGTGCCTTGGGGTAGCCACTCTGGCAGCAGGAATTTGGGCATCAGGTCACCCCACTGGGGACACTGGAGGGAGGAGAAAGATTTTCCCTGCTATTGGGGAAAGCAGGCCAGGCCAAGGCCCTTTTAGCCACTGGGTCTGTGCAGGCTGGAACCCCCTCCTACCAGCTCTCTGGCCTGCTTCCTGCAAAGCCTCCAACAGGTGCCTGGCCTGACTCATGTCTTCCCCAGGCTGGCATGAAGGGGTATTCTCAGCTGATGTCACCCCCCCTCTGTCAAGTGGGAGTTTGGCTCATCCCAGGCACAGGCCAGGCAGCAGGAACTGCACTTACCTGGGCATCAAGGTGAGCTGAAATAAGAAAAGACCCCATGTTTTTGCCTGGCTTTGCACCAGGGACCTTTTACATGTTAGACAAATATGATAACCACTACACCACAGAAACATCCTTTAAGCCTACTTCTGCTGGACTTAAACTTAGACAAAAATTCTGTTACTAACTCTTGGCCAAGGCCTTGGGGGAAGAGGCCGAGCAAGAGCAGGGAACAAGACACCTGCCTCCCCTCCGCTACTTCTCTAGACCTTTGCTCCCAACACTGGGAAGGTGGCAGGGGCTTTGTGACTCAGGAAGGGTGACCCATGTCACATCCCCAGCATCCCCCCTGCATGGATGGGCCTTTGGGGACAAGCCCAGACTCCGCAGCCTCTCACCCAGCTCCTGTCACACTCCAGAGCAGAGCAGCCCCCAGGGGTAGGGCTGAGTCATGGGGCACTGGGCAGGAGCTGAGAGTTTGCCTGAGACCTCAGGAACCCAGCACGAGGTACCATCCCAGGCATCTCCCTGACAAAAGCAGCAGGGGAATAACAGGGAGCGTGTCTGAGTGATTGTATAGCTTGTTGCCATGGTTAGGGATGTAGCCAAAAGACAGGCCTTGCTGTGAGTAGGATTTGAACCAGCACCACGAAGCCCTACTGGATTTCTAGGCCAACACCTTAACCACTTGGCCATCACAACTGTGAGAGATACTTCTCTTATACATAAATGTGGAGAAAAACTCGGTTACTCACTCTTTGGCCAACTCAGATTGCTACAGGGCAAAGGAATTCCCTCTTAATTCTGTGCCCTCAGGAAGGGACCAAACTGAAGGAAGCCGGGTCCCCACCTAGGGACTCCAACCCAAACCCTGAGAGCCAGTGGTTGACAATCCAGATGATCAGTGTTTGCTGCACTTGTCCCTCCCCCCAACACTGCCAAACCTCAAGGCCAACTCTACAGTCCCAGCGGCTGGGGGAGATGTGCATGTTAGAGCCTCTGCCCACTGAGCTGTAGCTTTCTGTGCCCAGGGAGCCAGACACCACCAGGGCAGGAAGGCTGGAGGGAAATGGGGAATGGCTGAACTTTGGGAGTCAAAGGTGTTGGCTGAAACCATAAAGTCGAACAGTTTTAGAACCTGGTCCAAGAAGGGCACCATGGCTTAGCTGGCTAAAGCCCCCTATCTAGTAAACAGGAGATCCTGGATTTAACTCCCAGTGGTGCCTTGCTGTGGCCTTTGCTCACATTTTCCTGTGTGCTTCTGGGACACAGAAGAGGCCTCCCTGATCCCCCATGAACGGCTGGTTGGAGGAGAGTTGGGGAGAAGGAAACCAGAAGCCTGGAGCTGGTGCAGAGGCTGCTGTGACTGGCACAGGCAAGGCAGGGCTCTGACTCCCACTCTGAGCTCCTGGGTACCACACACTGGCCACTGAGTCCTGCTCCATGGTCGTCCCAGTGCTCTGGGTGGGAGCAACATGCCTGTAACTCCCTGCCCTGCCTGGTGGGGAAGGGGACAAACACAGGGCTGGTTGACAGGGGCTCTGACACTCCAGCGGAGGGGCCATCCACCCCTTCAGATGGATTAAGACCAGGCCGGTTGGAGCCTCTCGTGCTCGCTGAGGGGGATTCCGCACTTGCTGCTTTGGGAGCCAGGGTCATATTGCAGAGCTCCCCCAGGGCTGTCCCATGGTGCCACCAGGCCAGCCCCAGCCTCTCTCCCTGCCCTCGGCAACATGGCTGCATTTTATCCTTCCCCTTCAGTAACAGCTGGCCATTCCCCGCCAGCCCCAGCCCCTGTGAGACCACCTCCCTTCCCCAAGAGCAGCGTGAGCACCAGCGTGGCTCCCTGCTGAGGCTGCAGCTGTGGGAGACAAGCCCCTGGCTTTGGGAGGGAGAAAAGATGTCAAGGTGTTGAGTTTCACCCATGACTAGTGTGGAGTGACCCACACTCTGGGAGCAGCTGGAGGTGCCTCCTGAGAGCTGATTTTCAGAGGGGTGTGATCAGCCCTTCCTGTGTTTCTGGCTCCTTCCAAGGGCTAAAATCTGGTACCTAAAAGTTGAGGAATGTGCATTTGAAAGAGGGAATTTTTGTCTCTTTACTGTCACTAGTGTGCCCCAGTGGCCTAATAGACAAGGCATTGGCTGCCTAAGACAGGCCCTGTGGATTCAAATCCCACCTCGGGTGAGAGTTGTGATGTTTCCTAGCAGATGCAAAGTCTCTTTGGTTTCCTTTTCACCATGGCAGCTGTGAGATGTTTGAACACTGGGCAAGTGTCCCCTGCAATTGCCATTTTCCCCCAGACAGGACCCCTCAGTAGCAAACACTGACACTGGTGTTACGCGCAGACAGGAGGAGAGTGTTTCCTAAAAGCTGAGGTGTGCAAAGTGAGGTCACTTGCAGAGATGCAGGCACTGGCTTCTCTATATGCGCCTTGGCACCTGTTACCCATCGGTACCTGCCACCTCTCACCCCCCTGCCAACACCCAGACAGAAGGCCAGTGCACATGGAGCCAGCGACCATAGCAAGGGAGGCGGCTGCAGCACAATTCCAGGCCTGGGGCACATTGAACAACTGTTTGAAATATTTTTAAAACAAAAAATATGAAAAACTTTAGGCTTCATCTACACTGCAGGCTTCTTGCCCAAGAACTGTTTTGGGCAAGAGTTCTTGCTCAAGAGCACATCCATACTGCCATGTGGTTTGGCCCACGTGAGAGGGATAGCTTAGTGATTTGAGTATTTACCTCCTAAATCCAAGGTTATGAGCTCACTCCTTCAGAGGGCTAGTTAAAAATGTGGGGCAAATCTGTCAGGGATGGTTCTTGGCCCTGCCATGAGGGCAGGGGACTGAACTAGATGACCTAGCAAGGTCTCTTCCAGCTCTGTGAGGTGGTATACTTCCTTAAAAGGAGCATCTATGCTGCTAGGGAAGCTCTAAGGGCTGTTTTAGCCATAGGGGTTTCTGGCACAAGAAGTCTCTTTCGCCTTCTTGTGCAAGAGGGGTTATTCATTATGGGGAAAGGAATAACTCTTGTGCAGGAAGCCCTCTTTTCCAATGATTTACTGTAAATTTTCTTGCACAAGAATGCACATGCAGGGTAGACGCTCTGCTAGTTTTTGCACAATAACAGCTGTTCTTGTTCCAAAAGCCTGCAGCATAGACATAGCCATGCAGTGTGAAAAACATCACAACAACAAGCTCTGCCCCAAGCAGGTCCTACTGATATTTGAACTCAGATTGCAGGATTCAAAGGCCTGAGTGCTGCCCCTTACACCATGTGATGTACACATTGGAGTATGTATGGGCATCCAGAATACTCAGTTTTCAGGCTGGCCTCTGCACTTCTGGCTTCCCTCCTGCTGCTTCATCTCTCTGGCTACGACTACACTGCACATTTATTTTGGAATAAGCTGTTCTTGAATAGTTATTCCAAAATAGTTTATTTCGAACTAGCATGTCTACTCTGCAGGGAAACCTCAGAATAGTCCAATGCAGGCTCCCCAATGTAGACAAGCTATCTTGATTTAGAGCCCCAGGAAGAATAACTTAGAATGGCCCTGGAGAGGGGCTATTTCAAACTAGCAGCAGTGGTGCATCTACACACGCCTTATTTTGAAATAGCTAATTTGGAATAGGTGTTATTCTTCATAGAATGAGGTTTGCAGAAGTCAGAATAAGCCGTCTGTTACTTCAGAATTATTTCAAAACAATATAATTGCTCTGTAGACTCTTGCATTGTTGTTGTGGAATAACGGCCATTGTTCCAAAAGAACTTTTGTGTGTGGACAGATCCTGTGCAGCCCAAGAAATGTGATTGGCAGCTCGTACGCACAATCTTTCTGTCAATTGCACTGGAGGGCTCTGAAGACGTGGACTAAAGGCAACCACCTTGGTTGCCTTCTGCTAAGGCCAGGCCGAAGGGAAAAGAATCTTTCCTTTGAGCCAAAGTTGAACCAGCAACCTATGGATCACTTGCCAAGCACACACCACAGTCCTCTGCTCTGCCAACTGAGCTATCAAAGGGTACCTGAGTGAGGCTGGTTTGTCCAGGTTGTCCCTTCTACACGTCTCAGGGTATGTGCTCCCCCCAAATAGATGGCATTGCTGATGAGGGGCAGAGGAGCACAGGGGTTGTCACAGGTACTTCACATGCAGACAGACCCCTTGAGTGAAACCTGAGCTAGATCCATCCATTTCACAGCAAAAGGAAGAAAGTTGGGTTCTTCCATGTGTCTTCTTTGTTCCAGAGTCTCTAGGGGTGCGGTAGGGGCAGGTCTACAAAAAAACAAACCACTTGAATGAACCTTGGTCTAGAAACACACAGAAACACCTCTGAGGGTTTCCTTGCCTGTACTTAAATGTTGACAAATATTCTGTTACTAACGCTTTTGCCAACTCAGATTGCTGCAGGGAAAGGAATTCTCTCTTGTTAATTCTGTGCCCTCAGGAAGAGACCAAACCAAAAGGAGGCTGGGTCCCCACCTGGGGACTCCAACCCAAACCCTGAGAGCCAGGGGTTTACAAGCCAAATGAGCAATGGTTGTTGCACTTTTTCCTCCCGTCAACTGTGCCAAATCTCAAGGCCACCTCTACAGTCCCAGTGGCTGGGGGAGATGTGCATGTTAGAGCCTCTGCCCACTGAGCTGTAGCTTTCTGTGTCTAGGGAGCCAGACACCTCCAGGGAAGGAAGGCTGGAGGGAAATGGGGAATGGCTGCACTTTGGGAGTCAAAGGTGTTGTCTGGGACCATAGAGTACAACAGTTTCACCAAACTGCCTGAGGCAGGCAGTGTGGCTTAGCTGGCTAACGTGCCTGCCTAATAAACAGGAGATCTTGGGTTCAACTCCCAATGGTGCCTTGTGGTAGCCTTTGATCACATTTTCCTATATGCTTTTGGGACACAGAAGAGGCCTCTCCGGGCCACCCATGGAACTGCTGGTTCAGGAAAACACTGATTGGAGGGGAGAGTGGGAAAGAAGGAAACCACAGGTAAGAAGCACCTGATGCCCATGTACCCTAAATCTCCATAGCTGCAAAAGTTGCACCCTCAGGCTCCCTAGGTGCTGACACCCCCAGGGAATCACAAAGGTGTGTGGTGCTGGCTCTCCTCTTTCAGCAATTGCAGTCAGAGCCCTGCCTTGCCAGTGCCAGTCACAGCAGCCTCTGCACCCGCTCCATGCTTGTGGCTTCCTTCTTTCCAATGCCTCCTTTAAAACTGTTCTACTTTATGGTCCCAGACAACACCTTTGAATCCCAAAGTGCAGCCATTCCCCATTTCCCTCCTGCCTTCCCGCCCTGGCAGTGTCTGGCTCCCTGGGCACAGAAAGCTACAGCTCCATGGGCAGGGGGCTTTGGCTTCCTTGACCATGGGATGCTGTTGCAGGAAGGGCTGCTCAGCAGGGGTGGGGTTCACCTGCCGAGGAAGGGGAAGAATATTTGGATGCAGACTGGCTACCTTCTGAGGAGGCTTTAAACTAGGTTTGATGGGGGCAGGTGACCAAAGCCCACAGGTAAGTGAACAACATGGAAACCTGGGAGATGGGTCAGAAATGGGATAGAGCGCGGGCTGTAACAGCAGAGATAAAGGAGGGACACGGGATCACTGGGAAGCAAAATCTAATCTGTGTCTTAGATGCTGGTATAGACACACAGGAATGATGTGTAATAAGCAGGAAGAAGTTGGTAGCAGAGGGACTTGGTGGGATAATACATGACTGGAATTTTGGCACAGAAGGGTACAGCTTGCTCAGGAAAGGTAGGCAGGGAAAAAGGGAGGACGTGTTTCCTTAGATATGAAACATGCGAACACTTGGCCTGAGGTGGAGATGGACACATGAGACAGACTTGTCTGGAGTCTCTGGGTTAGGTTACAAGGGATAAAACCCAAGGGTGATATCACACTAGGCATCTATAACAGACACCTCTCAAGGCAGAAGAGGTTCATGAGGCTTTTTAAACAATTAACAAAATCATCCAAATTGCAGCTGGTTTCATGCACACTCAGCCTCACCTACAGATGTGAGCCAGTTTGCAGTGAGCTGAAAAAAAATGGAAGAGGGGAAACTGCTGCCTGGCAGAACCGAGTCTTGGGACTCTTCTGTGTCCAGATGTGCTAAGCAGCTGGAAGCCAAGCTCCCAAGTGCTGGTCTGTTCCTGCCCTCCCCAGGCAGATGAATCCCCTCCTCTGGGTGTTCCAGGCTGGACTTTGCCTGCCTGACTTGTAGCCAGGGAACTGTCCCATGTGAGGCAAACGTGACACCCACAGCACTGCAGAAACCAGCCCACTGCCTTTTTGGAAGGAGCCCCTAGAAGCACTTAGCCCCTGGTTGGCTCTGCCTATAAAACAAAGGACCAAACAAATCTCTATCATTGGAGAACATGGGTATCAATCCCACTGTCTCTCACACGCAAAGCAAGTGGGCTACCACTTGAGCTAATTCCCCTGCCTTTAAGGCAAATTTCCTGCCCCACCCACTTTGCTCTAGAGCCCACAGTGTCCCCTCTGATAAACCCTCATATAAAACTCAGCAAATATCCAGAGAATTTGTGGTTCTCCTTTACAAGACTCTGCACAGCTCATTTCCAATCAGCCGGTCTTCCCTAGAGTCCAGAACATCGACCGCGGCAGCGTCGCTCTTACGCCTAGTGTAGACAAGGCCTTAGAGTGTCACTAAACCAGCCCCAGGACACATTCCTTGCTAGGACCAGTCACGGTCTGGGGTCACTGAGGGTCCATCCTACCTGAGATGTGTGTTACACAAAAGCCTCCTGTTCCCTGCCCAGTACCCAACACTGGCTGCAGACACAGTGATATTTGGTGCATTGGTTGCTGTCCCTGCTGGCAGGGGAGCTGTCCCGCACCTGCAGTTCATCCACCTCCCGGGGAGGCAGCAGCTCTGTGAGGGGGAGAAGTGCTGTGGCGGGGGCGGTGTTCAAGCTGGGGCATGTCCTTGCATGTATAAATCGATCACTGCTGGCCCAGGCTGGGCCAGTGCGCTGGCATCCCTCATGTCTGGAGCATCCCGCCAGGGAAAAACTGAAACTGCATCAGGAGACAAGGGGTCAGGATCCCCCCCGGCATGAGCTATGGGGCAGGGGTCCCCTTCACCCTTCCCCACTAGGAGCGATGAGGCGAGGGGTCCCTCCACCCCTTCCCAGCCAGATACACAGGAAGGGCTGACGACACCCCCTCTGAAAATCAACTCTCGGTAGGTATCTGCAGCTGGCACCTAGTGTCACATTATTGGATTGTGAGGGGAGCAGCCAGGTCACTGGAGCAGGACTCAGTGGCCAGCATGTGCTACCCAGGGGCTCTCTCCTGTGCACTGTGACTGCCCCCACCAGGGGAGTCTTACACAGAGGTCCTGGGATCACAAGCTCCTTGTCACTCCCATCATGCAACAGGGGCAGGGCCAGCATGTTCTGTAAAAAGCTCATCTGAAAATCAGCTATAGTGACTCAAGGGGGAATTTGAGCCCACAACCTTTGAATAACTGGCTTGGCTCACACTGACCACCACAGCTTACAAAGCCAACACACTTTCCATTGCACCACAGAGTCCTGTAGTTCACACCATCCCTCATCTCCTCTCTCTGCTTCGCAATAGGGCAATTGCTGGGGTAGGAGAAAGGGAAAAGCTGAGCCAGAGGAACACACGCACCCCCTCCCACACTCAGATCCCCCATACCCAGCCCCCTGCCCAGAGCCTCAGCCGTGGCTTAACCCTGGTTCCAGAGAGAAGAGGCCAATGCAAGCAGCCCCCTGGCAGCAAGGGAGTCAGCACATCGGTGGGTGGAGCAGGGAGCTGGGGGCATATCTTGGCTCTAACTCGCTGGCTGATTTTGGCCTGTTCAGTGAATCTCTCCCTGGCTCTATGGCCTTGTCTGTACAGCAGGGACAGCAACACTCACAGGCCCACAAGAGGATGCTAGTTTGATGCTTCACCCCATAGCCTAGCAACGAGCCCCCCAAACTCCCCCTGTGCTCTGGGAGCCAGGTTTGCTGTGTGAATTCTGTGGGGCAGGTGACATCAGGCCTGGACACTGGGATTATTTATGAGTTTCCCTGGTCCTGGGGTGTTACTGTGCTCTTAGCTGTGATGACCGAGTGGTTAAGGTGTTTGTCATCATCATGAGGATTAGCCAGCAGCCTGGGGACTAAGGGGTTAACTATGTCCCTTACCTAGCCAGGTGGAGTGGCCAATAGGAATGTAAGTAGGAATTCCAAACTGGGACAAAGGAATTTTTGGGTTTTCCCTCCTTTGTCCTGGGCAGTTCTCTCCAGCTATTGAGGGGGAAAGACACTATGTCTCCCTCCAAGAAAAGACTCTTTCTTCACTTTCTGTAATTAGGGTAAAGTTTAGATAAAGCCGTTAGGTTCTATTGTTTTATGGTTTGGGTATGGGATCTGCTGTCTGTGCACTTTTTAAAAGATGTTTTGGCTTTTCTTTGTAATTAAGTTCTAGGCCCACGGAGTTTCTCCATGAGTATATTTTGTTACTTTTCCATCTAGGCATTATGCTTACAACAGGAATATTGTTGTGATGATAAAAGATTTTCTCTTTTCTTTTATTAACCTGGTACTGGTTACTTGTGTCCTGGGGTTTTACTTTAGGGGTGAGATTTCCCAAATGGTCTCTCCCCTGGTTTCTTTATTAATATTTGGGTGGTAGCAGCGAAAGTTTATTCCCAAGATCTAGGGTTTTAAGATTTTGGGGGAAGTTTTATACCAAAGCCTGGTAAATAACATTTTTGGGTACTTGCTGGCCCCCACTTCTGCATTTATCATGCCAGAGTGGGGAAGGAGCCATGACAGTGTTGGATTAGAAATCCAATAGGGTTTTCCTGCACAGGTTTAAATCCTGCACACAGCAAGGCCTGTGCTTTGGCCACACCCCTAACCAGGGCAACAAGCTACACAACCCCTGAGGGTTTCCATCCTTACAGTGAGTGAGTTTTGTCTTGTGCACCAATAATGAGGTCGTGTGCGCCTGTTCAGATGTGTGCCCTGTGGCACCCGCCAGTTACTAACTAACATCTTAGATGAGGGGTCGGTAACCCTCAAGCGGCAAACGAGTCAATTTCCCAGCTCTACCCCTTGCTCCCATGCAGCTAGGAGCTTGTGCTGGGTCTCCAGCCTTCTAAGTTATTGCCCCAACCCCCCCCTCCAGCACCCATACTCCTTCTCATACCCCCACCCCCCACACCCCTCTCCTGCTGCCAAACTCCGTTCCGGATCCTGCCCTCCTAACCCCATCCTGCATCCCACTTGCTGGCAGCCCTGTCCTGCACACTGAACCCCTCAGAGTTGTCCCCACCCCAGAGCCTAAGTGGGTCCACAGAATCCACTAACTTTGCAGCCCCAGAAAAGTAAATCTGAACCTCAGTCCTCCCTGTCCCTTCCCCTCATGCCATAGGGGCTGGAACACCAGAGGAGTGAGGTGTCTTAGTTGAGGGCCACATCAGAGAGGGCAGGGGGCCTTTGGAAGAGTTTTTTTTGTTTCTCACTTTTGTGGCCCCCGATTTTTCTGTGGGTCAGTGGCCCCCGACCCAAAAAAGGTTCCCCACCCCCTGTCATAAATAAAGCAACACTGAAACCTTTTGTGCTGGCCGTAATGTTTTCCTTTATTTAAAAGGAAGTTTGATCAACTAACATGAGAGAGTTCAAACGCTTAACCTATTTAATAATTTAAATTACACTGTTCTCCCCAGCTGTAATTATGTCTTTAGTGGCGAGTGTCCATTAGCAACTCATAGTCCAGGGAAAGGTTTGGAGAGGGCAGGGGCTCAACAAAGGGGTAGGATCTTGGAGAAGAGATGGGATAGATCCTGGCTTGCCCTGACATTTAAAAAGTGACTTTGGGGTAGGAGAAAGGGAAAAGCTGAGACAGAGGAACACACACACCCCCTCCCACATGTTGCCCTGAGCAGCCACTGATGTTCCCTGCATGAGCCCCAGTGACGGGGGGGGAGGGAGGGGGCCACAAGGGGAGCAGCTCACACATGCCAAGGGGCTGGCCAGGGGGCAGGACATGAGCCCTGCAAGGCAGGAGTGACATCACAAGGGGCCTTGTGCAGCACCTCAGCTCATTCGTTGGGAGGCAGTGACCTCACAGACAGTCCATGGCAACAGCCAGGTGGGACAGGCTGCAGGGCTGGGGCAATGTCAGAGACCCCCATGGCCTGGCTGCCTGGAATCTCCTTTGTGAGGTTTCCCCTTGAGGGCAGAAGGGATCAGGGGTCACATCTGGGAGTGTCTCTGTGGAGATTTCCCCTTTCCCCAGGCTGCAATGGGAGGGGGTTATGCCAGGCAGTGTTACAGGAGGTGTTGGCACTGAACTTCTGGGAAAAGCAAGAGAGAGGGATGCAAACATCCAATAAGTAGGGGATTTAAACCCATGCATGCAGAGCACACTGGATTAGTAATCCATCACCTTAAACACTCAGCCACCTCACCTGAGCTGTAATTGTTTGCTTCAAACCCCCCAAAGTCAGCATTTCAGGGAACTTTTGTGCCACTTGGTGGCTGGCCAGGGATACCCGGAGTGGGAAGGTTTTGGCTTTTCACAGTGTTCCCTGAGCTGTTGTACAAAGCTCAGTGCTGGTAACAAACCCAAACACCCCATGGCTACATCTACCCTGCAGGCTTCTTGCGCAAGAATTGTTAGGTGCAAGAGCGTGTCCACACGGCCATGTGCTTTTCGGCAAGAACATCCATGGCAGTGTGCATGCTCTCTTGCACAAGAAACCTCTGTTGGCCATCTATACTACCTTCTTGTGCAAGAGCTCTTGCACAAGAGGGCTTATTCCTCATGGGGAGAGGAATAACTCTTGTGCAAGAAGCCCTCTTTTCCTACGTTTTCCCATAAATTTACTTGCACAAGAATGCACGTGCAGTGTAGATGCTCCTCAAGTTTTTGCGCAAGAACGAGCATTCTTGAGCAAGAATCCCAGACTTTGGCATGTCCCTCAGTGCAGCAGGGCCCTCTCTGCTCCCCTTGCCGTGCTAGTGCCCTGTGACATCCCCTCATCCATCTTGGCCAGAGCCCAGCCTTGGAAACTCACATCCATCTGATTAACCCCCTTCGCTTCCAAACCTCCCTCAGAGTCGCTGCTTCCTTGGATAGAATCCCTTCCCCCCGTGCGTGTGCCTGGCAGGGGTTGCTAGATGGATCGATTCACATGTAGCTTTACTGAAACCCCCCTCGTTGGCCTGTGCCCAGATGAGTCCATGTCACTGGCTCAGGGGTTTCTCTCCCCAGTGTGCTGCAAAGAAAGCACTTGTGTGTTAAAAGGCCTCAGGGAGTCCAGAGCAGAGGGAGCTGGGATTCTAGTTCCACTGATCCCCTCAACACACACACACAGTCCCAGCCCCAAGCCTCCCCCCACATCCCTAATCCTGTGCCCTGACTTCTCTACCCTTCCATATCCTCACCCCTGCCTGAGCTCCCCACCACTCTCACACACTCCCCAAATCCCTGCCGTGAGTCTCCCACACTCCACATTTTAATTTTTTACAGGTACTGTCCTATCACAACCCCTCCCCCAACTTCCTGCCTTGGGCCTCCCCCTACCCAAGGGGAGGTGCCCAATAGAACAGTCCCTGTAAGAAATGTGTCATTTTCACCCCTGGGAGCAGCTCAACCATGCAAAGGGGCTGCCTTGGGCAGGACATTATCCCTGGAGGGCATGGGTGGGTGTGGCAGTGACATCACAAGGGCCTTTTGCAGCACCTCAGCTTATTGGCTAATGGAGTTTGGGAGGTGGTGACCTCACAGAGAGTCCATGACAATGGCCAGGTGGGACAGGCTGCAGGGCAGGGGCAACCTCAGAGGCCCTCATGGCTTTGCTGCAGGGAGTCTCCTTGAGAGTTGCCATTGAGGCCTTTTTGGAGCCTTCTCCTTTCCCATGACTAACTGACCTAGAAGACATCTCTGTGGAGAAAAGAATGGTCACTTACCTGTAACTGTTGTTCTTCGAGATGTGTTGCTCATGTCCATTCGAATCAGGTGCGCGCACCGCATGCACCACGTCTTCCGGAGCGTTTTCCCTAGCGGTACCAGTAGCGCTGGCAGGGCGCCCCCTGGAGTGGCGCCGCCATGGCAGGGCATAAGTACCCCTGCCAGCACTCCCCCACCTCAGTTCCTTCTTGCCGGACGCTCCGACGAAGGGGAGGTGGGGGGGGAATCGAATGGACATGAGCAACACATCTCGAAGAACAACAGTTACAGGTAAGTAACCGTTCTTTTCTTCTTCGAGTGGTTGCTCATGTCCATTCGAATCAGGTGACTTCCAAGCCAACCCCACTTCAAGGAGGAGGGGTCGGAGCACTCAGAAACAGAAGTCCACGAAAGTTGAACAATTCAAAGATATTTATTCAACTAACCGAACACAGAAAACTGTAGAAAAGTGCAATGTGTACAAATAAACCAACATATCTACAATACAGAGCTGAGGACCGCAGATCCCACCCCTGCGTCCTCCCTAGCCTGCTGTGCCAGCGCATAGTGCGCCGTAAAGGTATGGACCGACGACCACGTGGCCGCCCTGCAGATTTCAGTGATTGGAACCTGCGCCCCAAAAGCTACAGAGGACGCCTGCGCCCTGGTGGAATGTGCTGTAACCCGGGGTGTATCACAGCCAAGGCATAACACTCCCTGATACACCCTGCGACCCAGTTGGACAACCTTTGGGTCGATATGGGAAGTCCTTTCATTCTGTCAGCGACAGCAATAAACAATTGTGTGGATTTACGAAAAGGCTTAGTCCTGTCAATATAAAAAGCTAGCGCACGTCTAGCATCCAGGGAATGGAGCACTTGCTCCTTAGGGGAGGCGTGGGGCTTTGGAAAGAAAACCGGGAGGTAAATTTCTTGGGACAAATGGAACGGTGACACCACCTTGGGGAGAAAAGCCGGGTGAGGGCGGAGCCTCACATTATTGTCAGAAAACACTAGGTAGGGCGGGTTCACAGTTAACGCCCTCAGCTCGGAGACCCTGCGAGCCGATGTAATGGCCACAATGAACGCAACCTTCATAGAAAGGTGCTTCAAAGAACACGTGGCCAGCGGCTCAAAGGGGGGCGACACGAGTCTAGACAACACGAGGTTAAGGTCCCACGCGGGGAGAGGGGGTCTAACTGAGGGATACAACTTATCCAAACCCTTAAGGAACCTTTTGACCACAGGGTCAGAAAACAGAGAAACTCCTGCCGAACCAACATGGAAGGCGGAGAGAGATGCCACATGGACTTTGATAGAGGAGGTAGAGAGGCCACTGGACCTAAGTTCAAAAAGGTAGTCCAGAATGGACGGGACAGGTGTGCAGGACGGGTGCACTCCCCTTCTGGACACCCAAGACGAGAACCGCCGCCACTTGGCTGCGTACGACCGTCTGATAGATGGTTTCCTACTACTTAGTAGCACCATCTGTACCTCCTGGGAACATTCCCTTTCCGGTTGGGTCAGCCACGGATAAACCAGGCCGTCAGGTGGAGAGAGCTGAGGTTCAGGTGAACCATGGTCCCCCCTGTCCCAAGGTTGGGTCAGGAGATCCCGAACCAGTGGGAGCGTTATAGGGTCCTTGGTGAGCATGTCCACCAGGATAGGGAACCAGAATTGTCTGGGCCACCGCGGGGCTATCAGGATGACCGTGGACCTGAAGGTCTTGACCCTGGTCAGAACCCTGGGAATTAGGGGAAACGGAGGGAAAGCATAGAGGATGCCTGCCGGCCATGGCACTGCCATGGCATCCCCCCTGGAGTGTTCCCCCAGCCCCAACAGGGAGCAGTAACTCTGTCACTTGGTGTTGTGTGCCGAGGCAAACAGGTCTACTAGGGAACAACCCCACCTGTGGAAGACCTGACGAAGGGCCGAATCCTTGAGAGACCACTCGTGGGCTCCGAAGGACCTGCTCAGAGCATCAGCCAGCAAGTTTTTGCACCCCGGCAGGTACTCTGCCTGCAACACTATGTCGAGCTCTACACACAGGTCCCAGAGGCACAGAGCCTCACGGCAGAGGGGAGGCGACTGGGCTCCACCCTGCCTGTTGAGGTAAAACACAGCTGCCGTGTTGTCCAGGCGCACCAGGACCAAGCGACAAGTCAGCTTTGATAGGAAGGTCTCGCAGGCTCTCCTGACAGCCCTGAGCTCCCAGACATTTATGTGCAGAGCCCGCTCTGCTGGGGACCATAAGTCCTGGGTCCTGTGACACCCCAGGTGCGCTCCCCAACCCAAGTAGGAAGCATCTGTGACCAGTGTAAGCGAGGGGGGAGGTACAGTGAACGGAACCCCGCTGCACACCACCGCCTCCTGGGTCCACCATTGTAAGGAGGCTATCACCTCCGGCAGCACTGTGAGAACCGTGTCCCAGAGACCCCTGGTCTGGTTGAATGCCCTCGCCAACCAGGCCTGTAGAGGCCTGAACCTCATACGAGCATGGCGTACCACATATGTACACGCCGCCATGTGTCCCAGTAGCCTCGAGCAGACCCGGGCTGTTGTGATGGGGAACTGGGTTAACTCGGAGACCAGCTCCACTATGGATAGAAACCTGGCCCTGGGAAGGGATGCTCTTGCCACCCTGGCGTCCAGGAGAGCTCCTACAAATTCGAGGTGTTGGGAGGGAGTCAACGATGACTTTTCTTCGTTTAGCATGAGTCCCAGCCTTACGAAGAGAGCCCTTGTGAGGGAAACATGGGCCTCTACTTGCTCGTAGGAGCGGCCACGGATCAGCCAGTCGTCTAGGTACGGAAAAATGTGTACCCCTTTTTTGCGGAGGAACACCGCTACGCCTGCCATGCATTTCGTAAAGACCCTGGGTGCTGTTGAAAGGCCAAATGGGAGCACTGTAAATTGGAAGTGGCATAGGGAAACAACAAAACGGAGAAACCTCCTGTGGCTGGGTCTTATCGCCACATGGAAGTAAGCATCCTTGAGATCGAGGGTTGCGTACCAGTCTCCTAACTGTAAAACCGGGATAACAGAAGCTAGGGTTACCATTCTGAACTTGGTCTTCACGCCTTGTTGAGGTCCCTGAGATCTAAGATGGGACGAACCCCGCCCTTGGGTTTTGGGACAACGAAATATCGGGAATAAAACCCCTTGCCCTCCAGATGTGGGGGGACCCTCTCCACAGCTCCCTTTTTGAGAAGCGCCAGCACCTCTTGGCGGAGCGTGCCTTCGTGAGAGGTGTCCCTGAAAAGGGACGGGGCAGGCGGGTTGGAAGGGGGCGAGCCCAAGAAGGGGATGGTATAGCCACACCTGACTATGTTTAGGACCCAGGCGCCGGTCGTGATTCCTGTCCAGGCATGGGCAAACCGGGATAGCCTGGCCCCAAACGGGGGGCCAGGGTGGGAGGTTGGTGCGCAACCCTCTAGCATCCCGTCAAAACGGGTGCTTAGACTGCTGGGAAGGACCTTGACCAGCCCCACGGGGGTTGTCTCCTCTCAGGCGATGTCAACAACCCCTTGCGGAGGACGGGCCCGCAGTCGCCCCCGCACCTCCACTGGGAGCACGAGGACGGCGTCTCCAGTAATCCCCACGGGGGACCTGGGACTGCGTTCTCCCCTGCTGTCTGTAGGGCAGCTGACGACGCTGGGGGGCCGGTGTGCGAATTCCCAAGGACCGTAGGGTAGACCTCGTGTCCTTGAGCGTATGGAGCCTGGAGTCCATGTGCTCTGAAAACAAGGCTTTCCTGTCAAACAGCAAGTCCTGGATCATGGTTTGGATGTCCGGAGGTATTCCAGACACCTGCAGCCAGGCACCACGGCGCATAACCACACCTGATGCCATAGGGCAGGCTGCAGAGTCGACCGCGTGTCCAGGGAAGCCTGGAGGGCCGTGCGGGCGATGGTTCTGCCCCCAGAGGTCATGGCCGCAAACTCCTGATGGGCCTCGGCAGGCAGCTTGTCCTTGAACTTATCCACGGCCTGCCAGGTATTAAAAGCATAGCGGCTCAGCATCGCTTGCTGATTAGCAATGCGGAGTTGCACCCCGCCAGTGGCATAGACCTTACGGCCCATCAGGTCAAGTCGCTTGGGTTCCCTAGCTTTCGGGGACGGCCCCGGCTGGGGAAGCCTCTCCTTTTGGGCCGCAGCCTGGACGACCAAGGACCCGGGAACGGGCTGAGAGTACAGGTGCTCATGCCCCGACTGGGGGACGTAATAGCGCCTCTCGACTCCCTTTAAGGTAGGGGTCAGGGTTGCCGGGGGTCTGCCACAGGGCATTGGTAATCTTGGCCACGGTTTTATTAAGTGGCAAAGCCAAGCGGGAGGGCGCATCGTCTGAGAGGATGTCAACCATGGGGTCCGTGTCTTCCACTACTGGCTCCACCGGGACACCCAGATTGGAGGCCAGATGCCTAAGCAGCTCCTGGTTCGCCCGGGCATCCATAGTAGGCAATGCCGGTGCAGGATCCGCCAAAGCCTCATCCGGTGATGATGATGATGATGATGATGACTCCTGGACCGGTGCCGGACCCAGAGCAGGAACTGGTAAAGGCGCCGGCTGGACAGGCGGCACCGCCTGCAGAGGCAGCTCCAGTACCAAAGCCTGAGGCTCAGCTGCGGTATCCATCGCAACCGGCCTCTGGGGAGAGGGAGGGGGTCTTGACAGTGACGCCAACAGTTGCGCTCAGTGCCCCGAGGCACCGGACACCACAGAGGAGGGCACAGGCCCCTGCCACTGGTGGTAAGCCCACGGTGTCCAAAAGGGCCATTGTGGCTGAGGCGGCCAAGTCTGCTGCACCCGCGAACGATCACGCTGGTGCCGGGAACGAGATCTGTGAGTCGAGGAAGCTGCCGAGGACTCCGACCTGAAGGATGCCGCATCAGAATCTGACGAGTAATCAGACTCAGGCCACAGAGGCGCAGATGACGAGTGTCCTGCCGCCGTTGGGGGGGCAAACCTGGCCATGGACTCGGGTTTGCCCGCGTGCACTCGGTGCAGATGTGCCGGCACCGGGAAAACCGGTCCCGGTGCCTGTCCCTGTGCCTGTTGCGGTGCCTGTTGCAGTACCGGGAGAACAGGTCCCGGTGCCGTGAGTGGAGCCCCTGGTGCCTGGAGTGGTGCCAGTTGTGGTACCGGCACAAAACATGTCTGCGGTGCCGTAGTCAGTATCGGTAGCGATACAAACCCCGAAGAAGCCGACATCACCGGCGATGGCGGTACCGGCATGGCCCACAGGGTCGATGCCGGTGCCTGGGACGGTGCCAAACATACACCGGTGCTGAAGAGGCTGAAGCTGAAGGGCCCGACGACGGTGCCAAAGACGTCGCCGCGAGACCAGGGTGATACGGCACAGGCGCAGCCAAGACAGGGTCTGGAAGGGGTCCCAGCACCGAGGGAGGTCGAGCCCAGTTCAGCGTCGCGTGAAGCGTGGCGGCATGCGTCGCTGCCGGCACCGCTACGACAGCAAGCGGTACTGGTCCCACAGGGGACGGTCCCGCTGCATAAGTGACCGGTGCCATTCGGTCATGCTGGTGTGGAGGTGAAGCCGGTGCCAACACGACCTCTGGCATAGGAGATTTCGAGCCTTCCGCCTCAACCGACAACAGAGGGGAGGTAGTGAGGCTAATAAGGTCCTGCGCCGCCTCAAAGATGTCCGGCGTGGAGGGGCGGTGCGAGGGTAGCTGCCCTGGACTAGATGGACGCCCCGCTCACTTACGCCGCACCATGGAGCCTGATGAAGTACGCACCGGAGAGTCGGTACCATGGTGTAGGCTCGACTTGGGCTTCCGTCTCAGCGACCTACCGCGAGACATTCTTGAGCTTTTCGGTGCCGGAGAGTGAGACCGGTGCTGGACCCTCGACGCCGAGGTCTGGTCCCAAGATGGGGCATCTCGCGTGGACGCCGGTGCACTGTGCACCACAGAGTGCCCAGCCGGTGCCGGCTGTAAAGCCGCTTCCATGAGAAGTTTCAAATGAGAGTCTCTCTCCCTCTTAGTGCGGGGCTTAAAAGACTTGCAGATCTTACAAGCGTCCGTGAGATGACCCTCACCCAGACACTTCAGATAACTGTCGTGAGGGTCTCCTTCGGGCATGAACTTAGCGCAGACAGCGACGCCTTAAAGCCTTGCTGGCATTCCTCACCCCAAAGGGGGAGAAGGAAAAACAAAGAAAACACTAACTACCTAACTAATTAAACTACTCAGAACTATTTACAACACTAACAGAAACCGGAACCATTAACTGATCTAAGAGAAAGACACGCTCCAACGACCGTCACGGGCGGTAAGAAGGAGCTGAGGTGGGGGAGCGCCGGCAGGGGTACTTATGCCCCGCCATGGCGGCGCCACTCCAGGGGGCACCCTGCCGGCGCTATGGGTACCGCTAGGGAAAACGCTCCGGAAGACACGGTGCGCGGTGCGCACACCTGATTCGAATGGACATGAGCAACCACTCGAAGAAGAAGGTAAGAGTCTCCAAGAAGGCTACAGTTAATACAGCAGTGGAATTAGCTCCAGTGGTAGAGCACTTGCTTTGTATGTGAGAAGTAGCGGGATTGATGCCCGCATTCTCCACTGATGGGGAAATCCCAATTTTTCTTTTGACCAGCAGAGCCATCCAGAGGGCTAAGTGGCTCCAGTAGGCCCCCCCCTTCCTACTTGCTCTCCCCAAAAGCCAACCACCGTGGGGCAGAGAGCTGCTGGGGCACCTGGGGCTCTCAGCTCTCAGTCTGGCCTCTGCTCTCCTGCCCCTTCATCACTCAGGTCTCTCTGTCCTGGCCCAGCTCTGCTGTTTTCAGGGCAAATTCCTTGTTAGGACCAGTCACAATCTGGGGTCAGTGAGGGTCCATCCTACCTGAGATGTGTGTTCTACAAAAACCGCTTGTTCCCTGCTGAGCTCCCAACACTGGCTGCAGCTAGATGCTTTTGTAGGGGTGGAGCATAGTAGTAGAGTGTTTGACTACAGATCACGTAGGCCTTGGTTCAACTCCCAGTGTCCTCTGGAAAAATTCCCTTCTAGTGGAAACATTTTCCTTTCCAGTTCCATCACACTCTGGGTTTATATTGCTTGAGGTTCTTTACATTAATAAGAACCCTTAATGCAGAGCTACTCAACTTTTGAAGCACCTGGGGCCACAATGATACCCACAGCACATACTGAGGGCTGTAACTTAAGTGTGGTTGTATGTATATGCAAATATTTATGCAAATATATGCAAACATCTTTCACACTGATGGGCAT